>JTDE01002999.1:56774-81628 GCA_014338405.1 Paragonimus skrjabini miyazakii | reverse complement strand
TAGACAACACGGAACGCCTGAGTGGGGTCAACCCGGTGATCAGTGTCTGCCAGATGTGCGACGACTGCGCTGTTGATGGATTTGGTTGAACCTGTTCCGAGCCACGCTGGATGGTGTTCTTTGATCCGTTTTGACAAACGCCTCGTCGTGCGGCCTACATATTTTGCTGTACAACAGCAGGAAACTAAAATTGTTGATCTAGCTTTGTTGGTTTTTTCTCAATCGAAAGCGAGTCTACCTAAATCATCATCAGAGACTCCGAAGAGGATAACCAAGAATTTTTGAATATGCAAATGAAATTCAAATGTTTGAATGTAAACGAACTCACAAGAATGTCTTTGCAACGTAGAGTGACTAAAAGGTCCTTCGTGCTGTACAGGTGGTAGCTCAGTGCACTCTAGAGATGTACGCTTAGGATGACTTACAATTGTGAGTTGGCAAAATGTCACGCTGAAGTTGTTGGAATGAACGCAGGCATGTAATGCGAATGAAGATGGGGAAAGCTTGGGAACAAAAGCTGACTGCTGGTCATGCTACTCTCATTAGCGGACTCTATGTCTATTCCTAAACGAAATCGAACGGTGGCCTTGTTAAAGTATATGCATTTGGTCAAAGCGTAAATGAATTTGTTGAAATATGCAAGTTCTTGCATCAGAAAACTAGGCATGTTATGTCCAAAGTTAGACTCACTTTGGGGATAATGCAACTGCTAAGTAGTTTTACAATGATTTCACGATGCTTAGTAAATGTTTCCGAGCGAGTTATATGAAACGGCGAGGATTTGAATGGATTATTGTGGTAAAAATTGGCTACCACCTGTCTGAACTTTAAGTGAACAGAAATGAAGTCATGTACCATTGTCAAGTACTGATGTTGTAAATGAATAAGCTTAATGGTGAGAATCACTGACGTTTAGTTGAGTGATCGTTTTAATCGGTATAATCCTTCCAAAAGCTTTCGCAGTACTCGATGCGTGTGGAATTCAACATGATTTAGTAAAGTGCGTTTTGGGAATTCCAGTTCTTGAGCAACCAGTACGTTTTGAAACTGAGCGGAACAGCCTTGAGTTCAGACAGTATGATGAAACAAAGTCTCAGATGAGTGTAATGTTCAGACTACTACAAAAACATTTTGAGGCCTTCTGGATTAGGTGTACAATAATACGAAGCAATGAACTCGTCAGCAACATCAGAGTGCTTTGTAACCCGGAATTGCTCCACAAACATACACTGGATAATACATCAGTCACTGATATGTAACACACTTTCTAATTTAGAAGTTAATATATGAGGGCCAGTGAAACAATTGCCATTGAGAAAACGGTGGAATAATGAGTGTGTGAAACAATATAGTTAAATGCAGCAAACACACACAAATAACTCGAAAAGATAGCGGGATATATCGCCCTAGATAGCCTGTAAACAACAGTGATATTATGTTTCAGTTTTTGACGTGATAAGTTGAGCCACCTTTTGGAAGACTTCCGTAAATTTTTGAAACTCCTCAGAAACAATATTGCTATGACTCGGCTTCATTAATCGAAAGAATCTGTATAATTTTATGTTACTAAATTTATATAACAGGTGACCTTCTAATGAGATGTAACTAGGCCTGCCAAATTTGGACTCTCACGATCTTAATGTTAGATAACTTTCTATCAAGAAACTGTTCAAGGTACACAGTGCAACGAGAGGAATTTTTTCTATAAGTATCACATGAATTCAGCGATTGCCCTCAAATTGAAAAAGGCTGGGGTGATGTTTGACAGCAACATGTAAACCGAGAAGTTTAAATCAAGCGTATTTGAAAATTCTCAGAAATAAAAACGATTTTTCTGTTTTTTTTAATTCTGAGTAGAATCATTTGTTGTGATTTATTCCTTGAACTATGAAAATCGTATGAGTTTGACTTTCACTAATTGAACTTCTGAACATTCATCCCGGCCCTTTGCATCAGCAGTCGTAGGATTAGATGAATACCTCAAAACTGTAAAATGTAAACATTTATGATATCATATGAATTGTTCAGCTCTATAACCTAGTGTGTGGTCATGGGTTACAATCAAATTAAGAGAAAGAAACCATGAAATAGCTAACACCCAATCACTTGTAGTCAAAACAGTTTTATTGCAATGCTTTTTAGAACTTTCAATTAACCTAAATCACATTTAGGATCAAACAGGCAGGATGACTTAAACACTGTCTGTGGTCGGAACCATGTCCGACCACCGAATAACCAAGATGCGTCTTATACACTGCAAATGAAATCGGGTCAGATAGCGCACGTTCCGCTGATACAACGTCCTCGTTTCACTGCCGTACAGTAGTGTAGACAGCAACATTGAGCAGTAAACAAAGAGCTTAGTGCTCGGCTTCAGGCTGTGGTCCTTTCAAACACGTCTTTCAAGACGCCTGAAGGCAGTACTAGCCTTTCCCACACGAGCTCTCAACTGGCGGTCCACGGAGAGACCGGTGGGCAGATTATTACCCAATTAGCACAAATCCGTGCAGCTGCTGACAAAATCTCCATTAACACGTATTTGAGGTGAAGGGGCACAGACAGCACCTCCGCCCGGAGAAGGCTGAAAGAAAGAAAATGTTTTACCTGTGTTGATATCCAGTCCAAACTTGGATGCCGCGGTCGCGAAAGTCGTGGCCAGTCGCTGTAGTTTGTCCTCGCTATGTGCAAACAGCGCGCTGTAATCTGCGAACAGAAGCATGCGCATCATTGAGGTATGTAACCGGGTTGGGGCGCCGAAACGTCGAATATTCAGTAGGCGGCCATCCGTCCCGTACTCAACCTCAACACCGTCCTCCTCAGAGTCCTGAAAAGCAACTGCTAGCATGGTAGTCAAATATAAGCTAAATAGGGATGAATCCAGGAAATAACCTTGCTTCACGCCAGTTACAATGTCAAAATCATCAGAAGTAGATCCACAAGACAGCACCTCCCAGATGCAACAATCTAATCAAACTGACGAACTTACCTGGACATCCAAACTTACCAAGCACTGTCCACAGCATCTCGCGGCTCACAGAATCGAACGCCTTGGTGAATTCGACGAAGAGGGCATACAGGGGCTGGTTGCGTTCCAGGCACTTCTCTTGAAGTTGTCGAGCAGCGAACACCAGGTCGATCGTACTCCGATTCGCCCGAAATCCGCATTGCTCCTCAGGAACATTGGCCTCGATTAAACAACGGTGATGTTCAGTTTGAAATGAATCAACTTTCCTAGTGCTCATCACGGACACAATTATGTAAGATGTAGATTGTTGGATTTGGAAAAATTAAAGAAGGTCATGGTTCCTCCGACAGTAAGTTCCCTAGCGACGATAATGCTGAGTACGCTGGTGAAGGAAACACTGTTATTCTTAGACAAATATTTCTGTGATCCAACAAAATATGCAATATCTAGCCCGCGAGGTAATGCTGAACTCACAGCGTAACATCACAATCAGCATGGTAGAAAACATGCATAAAAAAGAAAGATGCCGCAGTGTCACTTGTAGCTAAAATCCTGAGACGCAACCAATCAAAAACTTTTCACCTCAGAAGAAGGCCGGTCCCCTGAATTTGTACGATGTTTCTGTTACAGAATGCCGGTGAAAGTTTCATCTTACAAAAACTTAGGAGAAGCTCTGTGAGCAACAGAAAACTTAATAAGATCGCATGGACAATTGTACTCACAGTGACCTATAGGAATTAGCCAGTGGGTAATGTAAATCCGGCGGACGTTGAGTTTGTCAGTACTAATTCGGTTCGTTTAATCTTATCAGTTAAGGATTCTGCCATCTACCAGTGGCAAATGAAACACACTAAAGTTAGAACAACTTCAACTGGAAATCCAAAGGCCATGTGCTTTCTACAATGGGATTTGAATCTGACTACTGGCTCAAACCGACGCAATTTCAGGCGACTGAGCAAGGGTAAGTATATCCCCTAAAACCTCTGCATTCTAACACTCTAATGAGGATGTGCGTCGACTGAGATGGTCAGATACGACGAACAACCAATGAGGACGGGCGAAACAACCAAGAAACAAAGCACCATAGCCGGAGCAGAACTGAACACCATGAACACGAGGAATAGCACGCCGTCCAGTGAACACATACAAGCCATCGATCACCGAAAACAAGCAAATAAATTTATCAATGGACTTGATTATTGCTTGTAAATATAGCTTATTCTAATACAACGAATTTTGCTGGGAGTCCATTTTTAAATTCAATGTTACCCGTGATCATTGAACATCCCCACGAGCCACTGAATTATATGAATAAGTTAAGTAATTTCTTGTTTTTTACGAATAAATCTGACAGTAGAGTGCTAAAAACTCATCTGTCCTGTTGATTTGATGTGACTCAACAACATACATCTCAGGTTAACAAGCGTTTGTTGTTTGCGTTCTGTGGAAGCTATTTTACATAATCATGTTGGATTGTGGTTAGATTACAACGGCAAAATTGGTAGCTTCATAAACCCAGGAATAAGTGATTCGGACAGCGGTTGGGCGGGTTAATTTCTTAAATTTAGTTTCCCTATAACCTGTTTCCAGGAGAATATGATCAACAGTAACTGAAAGTGCTGGTCTGGATTATACCTGTATATATCATCCCTCAAATGTTACGGTTTGCGGAGGCGGTCACGTTTAATACGCTTGAACATGGAGCGTGTTCAGAAACAGTCATGGATACAATTGGGACTTTCGTAGTCCTAAAAATGCTTCACTGTTTTTTCCAGATTACTTTCGTTTCATATTGTGTAAGTACGTCGGATGTGAACAACGGTGGTGTTGTGGTATCGGTAGGTGGAGCCCCTGACAGAATGCCTATAGGCATAAAACCTTTTGTTGTACCTACTAATGTCATTTTTGTACGATTTCTCTTCCGGCGTATTTTCACCGTAATGGTGCTGTTCTTGTTGCCGAAAGTCAGCATATGGCCGAAAAGACTACAGTTGCACATTCCTTACTTTTATTTAATACTAACGATTAATTAATAATCTTGCTAACTCAGTTTACAAATGTCAATTCTTCAGGTTCGAAATCAACTTGTTCATGTGTACTTGACAACAGAGGCAGCATTTTTTAACAGCAACACTATTAATGACGCAAAGCTTATCTGTGTAGAAGACAAGGATGCTCATTTCTGAATTACCAATATATAAGTATCATTCGTACCGTTATTTGTAGGCGAAGAAATGGAGTGTGTGAAGAGACAGGAATGGACTTATGCACGTCAACACGTTCTTCATATAAAGCAACTGTTAGTTACCGTCTATTGAAACAGTCTGCATCTCATCTTGAATTGAATAGTTGTGGTTTGTCCATTGCTGCGGAGTGTAATCCATATGGGAGGATAACACAAGTAGCGGCATAACTGGCATTCACTAGGAAATATGTCACTTTTTTCGTTTCACTTTGGAAGAGCTATTGTTATACTAAGCGTAACGCAGTTATTACTACCGTACAACGTGCATACCGAGAAGTTATATTATTATTTCCTGTCTGCCCAAACTTTTTTCCCACAAAGACAGCAAAATGTGTGGACGTGGTAATGAGGTTTGTATGGTGAGTCAACTCGATGCAAAACCGACAGTTTGCACTGTATGCTGACGATAACAAGAACAAACAATTTCATTCGAGTGATGAAAGCAAACTTTTTGCTTTGATTGTTGCACGACGTGCTACACGACACAGGCATAATCACAATGGTTTTGGACGGAACAATTAAAATTTAATTACAAGAAGCTGTCGTGCTCTCTAGCAGTCTGAAATGTACGAGCTTATTGTGGTATGTGGAAGGGATTACACACCAACCAGGTGTTATTCGTCACATTTTCAGTATATTGTTTGGGGAAACATGCACACGGACAACTTCCATTCCTTGGAACACTGGGTTCCCTTAAAAAACTACCTCAACGCAGTAGGAAGACATATGTTGCGGCATGTTAACATTTCGTTTACTCTCATCAGTCGCCAACGCAAAACATGCGAGTTATATATGACACACAAATAGAGATAGACAGGGCATGGACACGTATACAGTCAAACTACCTATTTTGTCACCACCACCACAGCAACTCTATAAATTGCTTCAACCACTTTTGTGCACATAGTGCCAGCTGGTGAGTTCTGATCAACATGGCCACGCTAAAGGCCAGTAGCTTCGGGTTCCGTTGACGTAACAATATTTTGAATAATCTATTTAGGTCGGCCTGGTGACCTGTTATCATGAGGTGTCCGGCAACATATGGTGTGGGGCTTCGAATACCGTATTCCTTCGTTTCAGACTGTTGTGTCATGAGTTGTTCTAACCAGTTCGGGACGGGTTCTGCCACTCCTTGCGATAGCTGTCCGTCTGTTCTGCCTATGTAAACATCATCGCGACTGCAAGTGAACTGATGAACAACGTGAGGGACAGAATGGTCAAACAAACTGCGTTCGCGATTGTGTAGAGCGGATCCTTTGGTGGTTTGAACCAAGCGTAATCGAGCAGCTGCATACGTACGGGATAGGGCATATTGCCAGATGATCGCCCTTAAATTGCAAAAATAGAAATATATATTTCTTTTGAGCTATTTGCATTCGTTCATTGCATTTATTCATCATGCTGTGTGTCTATAAACTTTTCAGGATATGTCTCAGCATTTCTTGTCCCTTCTGCAGCTTATCAGGGATGCAAATACGCCTGGCCCTATGAAATAGAGTTTCGATCAATCCCCGCTTGTATGCTATGAGAGTAAAGCTGGAGAACTGAAGATATTGTCCGTCCCGATCGCTGCAATGCCTAATTCTCACGCCTGATGATGTGTACATCTAAGAAATCTAAATTACCATTTGATTCCTTTTCATGAGACAATGATAGGTTCGAATGAATAGAATTAGAAAGGTTAAGAAATAAATCAAAATGATCAGTATCTGTAAAAATCAAAATATCATCAACATACCACGCAATATGTCTTCTTTCTGCTCTGATGAACTTCAATTCCATTTGGAATAGTTTGTTGATTGTAAACTATGAGATAAGCTTAACGTATGAATATTTTGTTTCGAATCGTGTCTTCATCTACGATTTTCTGGTATTGTGCTAGCAGGTCTTGACAAACCCAATCTTAACTTTCAGCCAGTGAGATGCAACTCTGAGTTAGAGAATCAGATCGATACGTGTAGAAAAAGGCATCCATTATGTAGACTTTGCACCAGACATCGAGTGTTTTAACCACGATTAATATGTATAGGCCAACTTCGATAGCTGGTTAAGTCAGTTGAAACTGTCATCTGGTTACAATCAAAAGTCGTGAAGATTGGCTACTTCAATAAGTATAAGGTGATGAATAAACCGACCTCCGAAATGTACAGTGGGTCACCAACGTGATAAACTGGATAACGATAGCTCCAAATTGATGTGCAACGAATACAGTGTATTGTTTCATGACATTCATCATGATTTCAATTATAACAGTTTTCGAAGGTTGAGTCCAATGTGAAATTTATTTTTCTTTTTTTAAAATGTTGTTCGACTAAATTTAAACCAAAAGTCAGACTTGTGGTGAAAACGAAAGTGACAAACTGACAGAAGTTCTACATTTTCGTCTAAAATCCAGTTACTTCTCATACGTTCTATTTGTACAGTCATCTAATGTAAGATTTGATAGATGCTGGTGTTAGCAGGTCGCGGCATACCTTTTCTTGTGGTCCATGCTGCAGATAAGCCCGTTGTGATGCACCCGACGTAGCCTTACATTTTAGCTGACAGTTCACATTCTGCGTAGTTACATACGTTTTCCGTCTCCGATTCCATGAATTCGAGTTCCGTATTTTTGGTAGCTTTACTGCCTCTTAAAGATTATATCTGCTAGACTGCAAATCATAACGACTAGCAAGTCACACCCAACGCTGGTCGAACTTGTAAAACAGACTGAATTTCTACAAAGACTACCACTCAGATATCAGATGAAACACTCTGTGGAAACGTGTGATTCGGTTCAACTTGTTGAAATAAGTCTAAGTAATCTAAGATTCGGCAATTTGTGACCTCATACCATGTTTGCAGGTAATTTGTATAGCAGGACTGATGATACTAGAACGAGACGTTTACTGGCATCTGTACAACGGTCATTCTAATCTAGTTATTGTTGTAAATATATTAATTTCCCATTGGTCAACATACATCCGTTGATTAAAAAATCTAGATGAAACTGGGCAACTAAAAATATGAACGGGTTAAATTGTTTACTGTAAATCTGCAGCGAAGTACATTCCTCATGAGCAGGCCTGTTAAGCAAGTCGCGTGCCTTCCTCGGATCCACACATGTTAATCGGATGTTAATCGAATTGCAGATTAATACCGCAAACATACTAGAAAGTAGTATGTAGAAAACAGCAGTTTCTGTGGGTGACACTTCTTTTGTGTCCTAGTTTCCGTTACTAAAAAAGTTGAAAACGGAGTTCATGCCAGATGCAGGGAGTTATAAGTTAGTTTTTGAGTTCTCATTAGCTTCCTCGTCTGAGAAAACTGTGGATTAGTGGTTTCTGATAGGGAAAACTGAATTTATGTTGGGCATATTGGAAGGAAGTTGCACGAATATGGTATGTGTTGGGTCAGAAGGCTGAAAATTGTGCGTCCGCTCGTCGTGACCCTTATGTAAGAAATGGTTCTGAAAAAATGGAACGGTTGCACTTTTAAAAATATGGACGGTTAAAATGACTAACTGTCATTCTGAAGCGGTATGAATTTCGGAAGAGCAGGGTTTTGAAAACAACTTTCAAGACTTTACGATACATATTGAATTTGTCTAATTCATTGGAACTAACAGTAACTGATAACATGTTTCCAATATTCGTTTCCATTAATTCATGACAGCCATGATACTGATCAACAGATATTGTAAATCGAGCTGCCACTTACCCCAAAAGTGAACAGAATATAAATTGATAAAACATAATCAAGTGAGGAAAGTGGAAACGGTGTGAATGAAGGCACGCCATTGACCGGGGCATACTGCTAACTGGACGATTCCAGTAATCACGTGGACCTCAGCCCTGCAATCAACTCCTATGTATTTTATTAAGTGGAACAGCCAGGATTTTCATATTTCGTGACCGCATCATTGCATGACTGCCCCAAGGTTTTACCTATCTGTTGATGACCCAGTAATGTAAAGTCTGGTTTGGCGAACGTCTTTCGTAGACTTTGCAAAGTGTGACTAGTTGGCCAAATGCTCGCCTATCCCGAGCGTTTCGAAACACGCGCTGGCTAACGGCCGCTTTGCTCACGCGATCGTCGTACTTGATCCGAGCTAAGTGGATGAAGACGACGATGGGCAAACAGACGGTCGATCTATCTCTTTGTCACGAACGGGTCACATTTTCTAGCCCTCGAGTGGAACGGAAATCGCGTAACTTTTACACACCATTTCTTTCATTATCAGCCGGACGTTTTTTGGGATTCACAAATGATCCAGGTGGGAAACAGCAACACGTGCTTTCGTTTTCTCCACTGACGTCTCACTAACAGTACTACAAGCTGATTAGATAGAGCTATCCATTTATATGAAGCTGCCTACTGTCTGAGGTAGATTGCGTACATCTGCATTCGCGAAAGTTAAAAATGTAGTTCATATCAGATTCAAAGGTTTGTAGGCTAGCAGTGTGTTCCTAGCAATATATTCGCCAGTCAACAAAATGAGTTGGGTGTCTGTACAGTGTAAAAAGTGTATACAATTCTATTAAAGGATGGCTGCGAAAGTCAATTATTTGCATTACTGTTTGTATGGATTGTTGGAAACCGTTGCACTAACAATCCGAAAGATAAACACGATACTAACTTGTACATTTTCGGATGATAAATATGAGCAATGCGACATGTTGTCACTCCATACCTGCTGAAGTCACTAATGAACCTGGAAGTTGACCGATTCAAGGGGTACTACAGTATTTCATATACAGGTTCTAATCGCAAAGCCGTTTTGTAATCTAAGTAACTCACGTACCTCACACGGCAGAGACAAAGCATACCTACGGGAACACTTAACGTTTAGTATTAACCGGAGGTCAACCAGTGGATGAGCTGATGAGTGGAATATAATTATGTCACCGTTTATGTGAACTAAGTAATGTGCCATTATCCATAAACACTGGATTGGACTGCTTTTTTGTCATCATGACGTGCCTAGTTGTGTCAAAGGTTATCGTAATAACACAAAAGCCGGTATTTTAGTCATAACGTTTCCATGTACTATGGAACTGGCTAGATCACAGAATGGTTCAGGTTGAAAAGTTTTACATAAATTCCCTAGGAGATATTGATTTGTTTGAGCTTCCTAGTTAAAGCTGGGTAGTTTGTTGATAAACTGAAAATAGCTATCACTAAAGCCTCAAGGTCATTTTTGTGAAAAATGACTGTTAGTTTGATGGTTTTAAAGTATAGTCAAGAAAAATATGGTGACCAGTGTGCACAACACTAGATGTGTTTACTTCAAACGTTATTTTAGTATACATACGTCGTTCGGTAAGATAAGTTTACTCGATAAAGTACATACGTGGGCAGTGCAAAAGTAATGCCGTGCAGTCCTCAACATCCTCTCGGGTAAAATAATATCCGAAAACTTTCAGTCGTACGCATCAAATTCACATTCAGAATAGCCACGTTATATACTCCAAGCACAGCTATTCACAACCAACAGACGATGGATCAACCGACACGACAGTGCCATGTAAGATAATGCACATATATATGCGTTTCAAGTGGAGTGGTTTATCACACTAGACAGGACAAAGTCTGAAATCAGCACTGAATCACTCATGCTAGTCAGCTATGCTGATTTTGCTCTTTTCAACAAACTGCGTTTCTTCGACTTCCAGAGTAGATCCTCATTCATTAGTGTTCAAAGCAAACATTATTAACAAGTTTATGTGTACATGCGGATTACATTGGAGAGCAATGAGAGCATAAGTAAGTCTTGAATACGTATTCCGAAATGGGTTCTGAATGCCGAGAGTTACAGAACCAACAGTGCATTACCAGATAGCTCGCTCGGATTAGCACAAACCCCAGGTTTTGCAAAAGCTTGCTTTGTTGTTAACCAACCCTGATACAACGCGCCTCAACTTATCCGTGGGCGCAAGTCGTTTGCTTTGTCGTATTATATTTGTAAACTGAGAAACGTATGACGGCGAAACTTGCCTTTTTGTGGGAACCCCTTGAAGAGCTGCTGATTATTAAGATCGTTGTTCTACCTCCTAATCTTTGTTGTCCAGGTTTATATGTTCCTCATTTCATAGCTGCGTTTATATTAATGTTATCGTAATCTGTTAGTGAACGCCCAACGTGAGCCGCTTGACTTAACTCCATCTACTGCGTTTTGATCGATTAATGTAAGCGTAGGAGTTGAATCGCATTCGGACTCCTCTCAGTATCAGTTTTGCTTCCTCTGGTTGAACGCCCATCTCGCTCGTTTATGCGTCCGTTCAGGATTGTCGCACACACATACCCTCGTACGAGTCTGTATTCTACAACCTCTGCTATTTTGAATATAAGCAGATAATCGTTTACACGTTGGGTTGATGTGTTACGTCTGTGGGTTATGTTATTAATGGAAATATCCTTCCAACACAGGCTAGAAATATCACGTTCACCATTGCCACCTCCGCTCTGTCCAACGTGGTATTTTTTGGACTATTCAAGAGGGAATTTGGAAAACATGCAATATAATCAGTTGATTCTGAGGTCTGCCGGTATACTGAAGACAGTAACCAGCCTTCACAAGACTTGAACAAGAGAACGCTAATAATTATATTACCAGAAAAAGGTGTGATGATATTAAGTATGGGGATAGTGGAGAGAAGGCGGTAGTGAAAGATCGTGTCAACAATGCTTACCAGGGCGAAAGTATCGTATTCACGCATGGATATATATATAGGGATGTTGGAAATTGCACTCAAACATCTCGATTTCAGAAGTTGCACACTACCAACGTTTGTTGGAAGGTTTTTCATTCCGGTAAACTGTTCAAGTGACGTGGACAACACTGCTAATTTTCAAACGTGTACTAGTTTTACATCTTGTGTTCCATATGACTCATTCCGGAAAAGATGACTTAAACTGGCTTAGATTATATTCAGTCGGCTTTGTCCTGAACTACCATTTCTGAAGTGCGGTAACACACTGTCACCATTCTCTCTTTTAGATTTTGTTTATGGCTACCGGAGTTAAACTGGCACTTGAGCCAGACCATCAAACCAGTTTCGTTGTCATCTGCTTATGTTACTTACGGATATGACTGATTAACCTTCGGGTGTTAGGTTTGCCTAACATGTTGGACTGTTAGTCGATAACACACTGAATTTTTGTTATAAGCAGAATATCTTGAACTGACTTTCAACGCTGAAACTGAGAGAAACACCTGGTGGGCAGTGTGACTGGCAGAAAATGTTCTTTGAGTGGCAAAACATCTGGGGCGGAAAGCGGCGTTTGGCTCCAAGTGGTCAGTTGTACGAGTAAAGTGCATAATTCTCGTACGCATTTGTTGAGCTGTTACATGCGTGCAATCGTTCAGCATTCACTCACGTGGAGGGATTAACAAACTGCATTATAAAGTGATTGTTATCGTTTGTTTGTGTCATTTATATGACACTTGCATGAATACTGGCCATTCCCCGAATCACCGTTTCGCAGTTAATGTAATTATCTCGTCTAACCCAATGCAGTTTGACTGGGCTAGGCATACTAACTGAACGGGACGAAAACGCTTACCGGTCAACAAGGCCAAAGAAACCGGGCTGATGAGTAAATTTTCGAACTCAAGAGGGCTTGAAGAAAAGTAGGCTTGTGGCATTTCTAAAAATGCCAATTTATTAGGGACTAGGAGTTTCAAAGTTCGGAGATAATGTTGCCCGATTTGTCACGCGGTCATCAACAGCTTTCAAGCCGTTAGCAATTTGGTGTCAGAATCTCCAGTGAGGTGCAACAGACTCGGCAATTGTGGAAACATACTGATATACTTGAGAAACATGCTCACCTAAAACGTTCGTTCGTTTGTGGTACAGTCATATACTACTTTCAAAACGGGATGTTTAGTCAGACAGCAGAAATGGAGAATAACCAGTGTTCAACAGAGGTTACCATCTGAGACGTGCATAACTGCTCTATGTTTCAGGCTTGGTCCGCTCTGACGGACTGACAAAAACTGCCTTTGTATTGGTCTGATTGTTGTGGACCTCACAGTTAACGATTTGACCGGCATTATATGGACCTAATGATGACTCAGTGCACATCACAGTTGGTTTCATTTAACACCAGAACATTCATGAGGGAATGGAACAACGGAACTGTGAATGTCCACCTCAGGAAAAACCGAGAGGTAATATATGGCCTGTACAGTCAACAGGCGTTTCTCCTATCAGTGATTTGGTCGAACGTGTAAACAGGCGAAAAACAGCCTGCAAACACCACGTGATCGAGGGAGATAATCTATAAGCTTACTTATGGAATCCGGAGATAACCAGCTACATGTAGGAATGAACGAAAGATAGCGCAGATTATCCGCAACATCATTTGTTGCGTGTTGAAATTAACTAACCAGGCGATTCGCAGGCTTAGTCTGTTCATCAAACGTGTAGACAATGAAAACTGTTTGCTTTTATAATGAACAGATAAAAAATAGATTTAAACTACTTACCCAACCCAGAAGGGTTTGCCAGGGCTCTGGACCGTAAAGCTGTTTAGGATAATGGTTTGTACATTCCGTTGGTTTTACTATGACACTCACATATCAGACATTGTTTTTATTTTTCCCTGTGTATAGATACATGGAAATTCATGACTATTAATCCAAAAGCACCATTCTATATTCACTTACTTGATAGTTTCAAAATCCTCCCTCGATACCAAGTTATTTTAGCTTCAGATCTCACGTAGTAATAGTCATCTAAAAGTCATTTTCATCGGCAAGCAACGGATCTTCCTGTTCCAGTAACAGTTAGTCATTTTGGTTGGAAGAAACAAAACGAGCGCTGAGTCTCAATTCCCTGCTATTGAGAGTTTAAGCTTTCCGAACTTGTTTGCTTTAAATAAACTTCAATACACGGCACACCTTATCGCGCATAATGGCATGCAACAGTACTTTGCTGGATTATTTTCTGCCGGTGATGTTTAGTTTTTCAAACTTTTGTTATGCGCATTACTCTGTTGACTATTACATAAAATGTTTCGTGCTGAATAATACATATTGAAAAATAATGAACTATCTGTTCAGATTAGATCAGGGAACAGTAATTCCACTCAAGTTGTCCACGATCGAATTGTTCCAATCCCATTTAATCCACAGGGATGAAAACATAACAGCAATGAAGGTATTACTGTGGGCATTACAGTTTTCACTTTTCTATTACAAGGAAACCATAGAACACACTTAATTTGTTTGCGAAAGGCTGATCATTCACAATGAGGAATTATTGACCAGCATTCAGCACACATTTCCTGGGTAACGTAATTGATTTTTAATTCCGTCAGCAGTTTCGAGTGGGCGCAGTCAAACTGTCCTCAGGTGATTCACGAGATGACTTTTTTCTGTCCTTCTTGCCTTTTCGTTTCACAATCTTTCTGGTGAATCAGTGATAATACAACAAGAGATGGCTTCATTTTTGCGACTTAAAAATTGAAGTAGCAGGAAACTATGGACTACGTTTAAATAAGGGAAAATAATCAGTTTTCATCGGGACTAAATTGATTGGATCAGTCCTGCATTTTTGAAAGAATCGATTAATCCGGACAGCAGGAAAAAAGGAGAGACTAGGAGAGGTTCTCTAGTTATATACTCAGATGACCTGACGATAAAAATCAATAATTACGACAAGAATTCGTTGTTCTTCTGATAACAATCAAAACAGAAAAATACGAGAAGACTGAAAGTTCTCACCATTAAAATGTAAAGGTGTAAACATTAAAATGTAAAGGTGAAAACAGGTTACTTCAAACAGGTAACGCCTCCTGTACGTTTTAGGTAACGTTCTGCAAACCATGCACATGTCGTTCTTATTGAGTTCAGCACTTTTCACAGTAGTCAAGACCAAAGTCTTTTTTATATTCAGCGGGTTGCGACTGGTTTTACTCCCCACAGTTAACTTTATGTGTGACTGAGAATGTGGACACTTGTCGGTGGGGGTTCGTTAATTAAGGTGAACGCGGTGTTTTTACACAGTTGATCCCGGCCCGCAGTTGTTGACTAACGTTGTCGGCCTGCTGATTAGATGGAATTTGCTTATGTCTGTCAACAAGAATCGTCTGTTTTGCCATTATGATTTGTTGTATGACACCAAACTTACGGCAAAGGCAAATTGACTTAAGGTATTCCAATCATTCAGAATGGAATGCGACAATATAATTTCAGCCAGCCTTGCAAAGGTTCCGGAGCGCTATGCCATGAGGCATAACCAAAACCAAAACTGAGTGTGGATAGTTGGAGTCCAATAGGAACTTCACGGCCTGCTGCTTCTCATCATCAGTAAGTTTAATGCCCTATGCTTCTCAAGCTTTCAATCTCTCGCCCAGTTGTTTAATTGTTCCAATCCATCACTTTCCTTAGATGATAGCAACGAACCGCACGTCAAACTCTCGTATCAAACATAAGAGTCCCAATTCAAATTTGCCGGTTAAAGACTACTATAATTCTCTATCGCCCCTCGTTTATTGCGGTCACTAGTTATCTTTCAAAGATCAAATAGCCTTGACTTCCGTCTGTCATTTCCAGTTTATATGTATCCGACCAACGGATTTTTCCCCGAATGATATATTGATGTTGAAGTTATATGCATCCCAATAGTGCTTTGAACAAACAAACAATCTGATACATCGCCTAGTTTCAGTGGAAACCTATTATACTATACTTAATTGACACCATTTAATCTAATTGCAATTCATATGTTGAATTAAAAGCATTTTTTAATTTTATACATACTTTACTAAGAATTGGTGCTTTGAGAAGTGTTATCTGCTGAAGTCCTGTGAAAAATAAAATTTCGTTTACTATATAAGGCATCGTTTACATGTTTCTAAATGTTAGCTAAAGCATCTTATTCCTCATCAGTTACAGGTCATTCAGTGTTAACCGTTAAAAACCGTTTTTTAAACTGGAATGAGACAAAATGGTATGAAGAAAGTGTGTAATAGGCAGAAATAACAGAATATGACTATTTTCATTCGAAAACCATCATGAAGAACGACCGCAGCTTATTTCGAAGACAAACGACGGTTTTTGCCGAACAGAAGTAACGAGAAACTGTGTTCCATTGTTCGTCAAATACTGTTTTCCCTATTTTTTTCTGCTCCTTGACAAAGACGCATAGAACATTTCACATTTCATTGCTTGTTCAAATAAAAAAAGCCAGCAATGTTGTGCACAAAAAGCAGCTTGCTTGTTGTTTGTGGACGATCATAGGGCTGGTTATAATTTGTATCTAGGTTGATCTTACTGTTGACGAATGACTACAAAAGTTGGCGAATATACAATAAAACCATAAACACCGTTTTGCGCACCAACGTTAGGAGAAACCTATAGGAAAATGCGTATTCGTCATGAAAGTGCACTTTGCTTCCTTGCACGTGACTTAAGTCGTGCAATTTGGTCACAACTTCGGATGGTAAAACTTTGACCGCTTCAAGTGGATCTTTGCTTAGTTGAAGGAACCACTTTACGAAACTTCATGTTAAATGTGTGATTTCGATTAAAACAGTTGGTAACAAGAGCAAAGTTAAAAAACGGCATGGTTGTGAAAACTATTTACCATTCTATGGTCATTCATATTTATTGACGTATTCTTCCCTGATTTTTCTCTAAATTGTGGTGGGTGATCATAAATTGTGAAGTTATTTGCAAATCACACTTTAACGCAAGTGGATGCAACATTTGTGCAAAGTGATCCGATAGTTTGATAGATTTATTAAATTTACTGAATGACCATTTTATTTTTTGAATGCAGCATTTCACCTCTTCTAATTGTGCAATACTATGAATCCATCAATCATCCGTAGAAAGCCAATCGTACTCATTGCTTTATGATTTCAAATTACTCCATGGTGGGAGCACAATAAACGCTCGCAAATTTCTCACAACCAGAACTGGAAATGTTGAAACGGTGTGTACTAAGGAATTTAATAACCGTCAATTGAGGAGCATTTCCAGAATCGTTCGATGCATCAGAGCAATAAGTTTAACAATACATTTTAAAATAATATCGGAAAGGCTGGTAAATATTTGTATAAGTTCAATCGAATATTTCACAAGTTTGCGTTCGGATGACTGTGATTTTTCATGTCACCAACTAGTCTCGCAGCCAGGCAGGTTATCTTTTAGGTTCACGTCATTATATAGGGGATAAATCTTTTATGTAACTTGAAATGAATAGATTCAACTTACTTCATTGAACAGTTTGTCGTTAGAATTTACAGTCAAACTTAGACTATTGCCCTTTGATGTTCAAGGTCTCTGATATCTTCAGTGTACACGGGTTCATTATTTATGCGAAAACAAATGGTTTACAATGTTTTATGATACAGCTTTGTATTAATATTGCTATCGATTTCTCAATTTCTTTCCAATTTATTAAAGCGTTACCTTTACGAGCACTACTTTGTTCAAGATGCCTGAATCTTTGGGGACACTGAGCTGTCTTTTTTGTCGCAGTACCAATTTGATCCTATTTGGAGCTCAGGAACTCAAAATGGGAGCAGATATTATTTGATCATCATATGAGTAGGATTGTTTCCGATAACTTGTTCACTGCATGGGACATCCAAAGGTAGTTTATGGAATATCCCCCTCCAAAAGTACAGCAAACAGATGTGTATTACTAGAGTATGCTAATTCAGCTTAGAACCAACATGACAGTAGGAAATGTTTCACAATCTCGAGTTGAATACAAATACGTTTTCCAGAATTGCCAGGCAGAGTGTCAATCGTGTTTTACAGAAAATCACAAGTTTAAAAATGGCTCCTGATGGTACTACTCCACAGCAAGCCTCGTTCATACGACTTCACCAGAATAAGGACGAACAAACTGTGGAAAGTTATCGAATAGCATAATTGTAATTGATTGTTTGTAACAAAAACTCTGTTGTTTGAATATATATAGTGCTTTGTGTGCTTACATGGTAGTGTAATCATCTTTGTTTCAATGTTGTCTTTGTTTACATCTCTCTGGTCTCAAATGAGGTTTTCAGTAAATGTTCTGAAGATCTGAGACTACAATTTCCCTCCAGTAAATTTGATAATTAAATCAAACTTCTAAACTCCGTTTTCTGCTACAGCCATACCATGAACACAGGAAAATATAACTTGATTATACAAAAACATACACAATTGGAAATTAGATGACGACTGTAAATGACAGCAACTATAAACTTTTTTCTCCTGAGGGACATTTATCCTTTACTGACTGTTAGATGTTGTTTCAACTCATTGTGTTTACTTTTTGAAGGTCCGTTTGGGTGTATAAATCAGGTTGGGGTGAGTGTTATGCTACTGCAGTCGTTTTTATCTACGTATATATTCTGGATATTTATGCTGTCTAAACTTTTCTGCCCAGGATCAATGTCCAGTAGAGCGAGCGACTCAGAAATCAACAGAAACTTTTGATAACCTCAGGCCAGTGAGAGAGAACTAGTGATTAAAAATGACAAGGGCCGTACCTGCTGTACGCTGCAAAATATACACTGAAGAACACCATGTATTTGCTAACAGAATCTCCGCGAACGATAATTAACTTTTTCCGTCCTCTGTGAAACCGCCCCACTCAACAACGGATTATAGATTTTCGTCGAAAGAAACATTTTTATCTTTCGATTAGTCGTGCACACATTCAAAAAAGGAAACGTCATAGAAAGCCAGAACTAAGGATTAAGTCATGTGGAGAGATTCCTGCCTCCCACACGATAATCAGCAGCTGTTGACATCCCGGTCGCATGAACTAAAGTACAATTCTATCCTGTGTTTCTAATTGTATTTGCACTAAAAAACATCACCAGAATTGTCGCTCGTGCGGTTTACGTTCAGTTACTAACATACCTTCAACGTAAAAAATAATGAAACACATATCCATACTAGAAATCATTCCTGCTTTAAACTTCGTGAGCACCAGCGATTCGTTGTATTTTCATCCTCAGAATAGTCTGTTCGCCTTGTCGTTTCTAAGGTTGGATCAAGTTATTGTTTGATATACTACGTTTTAAATATTGGAAAGACTAGCTTTAGCATTTTGAGTAAACACAGTACCAGTTCATGCTGTGACGGTGCAAACACTACGAAATGAAAACAGACGCTTTGTTGTTGGACCCGTATGTTGAAGTTGCACAGTCCGAGTGTTTACAGCGGACCGTTAACTTTGTACAATGAAACAGTTTCATGATACATTAACTCGTTCGTTACTGACTGGTCAATACTGTTGCCGAAATTGGCATCGCGCGAATACATATATGCACTCACGAGGTTAAATCCTAAACAAAGTTTATAGATTTTTATCAGATTTACGAAGTTTAAAGAATAATTAATTAATTTCAAGGTGGACATCACCCACAATTGATCGCAGCTGTCGCATTCCCATAGACACTACAGTCAACCCCTGTCGAAAAGAGGCACTGGACTCGAGTTTCAGTTTCATTAAAGCTCGTCAGTAGTGCATATCATCGCCACTACCGGGACTTGAACCACGGACATGCTGTTCATGAGGCAACCGTGTTTACCACTGCGCCATTGACCTCACGTTAGGCACGACCGAATTATCGTATGTGAACGCTCAACCACTTTCGCTTGTGAGTAGTGATCAGGTTGCCCGATCGTCTCGAAATGGAGACACAGTAACTGTCCTGTTAACTACAATCGATAACCCCGCAAATAGCCCCAATGGTGAGTCAAGGCAGTGGCAAGAATGTACGCTGCTGACAAGCTCTAATGAAAGCTGATGTTTCTTTTCGATAGGGGCCGACTGGAAAGTCTATGGGAATGCGACAGCTGCGATCAGTTGTGGATTATTTTCAACTTGAAACTAACCAAATCCCGGACTACTCATCTGTACTAATCAATTAAGCCTGGACGCGAACAAATAAGTGAATTAAGTAAGTAAATAAACAAATAACTATTTGACTTGATGGTATATAATTGTGGTTATTAAACTTCTAGTTGAGAGTGTAAGGTTGTCAATCCGCAGGCTAACACAACTCATTTTCAACGCATTTTGTTTTGCTATACCAGTCGGTTGCTGAGCAACGGTAGCCCTGGACAGTCAGTCTTGGTCATGCTAGGTCTGTTGGGAACCCACTGACTTTGTTAGACAAGTCCATCATCATCGACGATTGAAAATTGCTCAGTGTGTTGGCCCATATATTCAGTTCCTAGTTCCGTAGAAATATTTGAGGCCAATATTCTTTTTCGCCTCAAGGATCCGTTTACGTGGTCAATGTAACCCAACTGTCAGATATGGGACATTCCAGCACAATTTATTTGATAATAGAGGTTGCCCTAAACCTCCTCGTGTATTGTACGGTAGTAATAAACGGCAACGCTAGACAGTTGACAGAAATAACCCGAAGTGTACGTTATTGATCTGAATGAAGAGATGTTAGAAAGTTTGAAAAATTGGCAGTCGTTCGGGAGTAAAACTAACAAAACAATACATTTTTATGTGTGTGCATATTAATCGGTAGGAGTACTGTGTAGTACGAGAAAATGAAGTAAAATGGGGTAAACTCTTGGATCACACCAGTGTAAGTTGTGAGGATTGATGCAAATTGAACGTTTACTGAAAAAGTAAGTTTTCAACTACTGATACTCTAATATTGCTGATTATCAATAATTGATGATTGAATGTCATACCTGTTGAAGTAAAGTTTTCTGAACATAAATGTGGCAAAGGCTGCCGTGTGTTAAGAAACAATGGTGTACAGGTCTAGATATCCTTACGAGCTTACGAGTGACAGCCTCAAAAGTGGATCGTAAGCAACAACAAACATCTTAGGCAGAATTGGTTGTGCTAACCGAACTTCCAATTGTATGATTAGTCATAAAATCTGAATTATAACACACATAATTTATTTCATAAACAAACGACACAGAACAGCATTATAGTTACTGACTAACTGTTTCGGCTGATTTAAATTTACTCGAATAGATGTCATGGCATTTGATAAATTGACTTTCTCGTGATGTCCACTCATTTCGGTAAAATTTCTGTTCAAAAACCTGAAACTTGAATTATTAGAAGATACATCGAGTGACTTTCTCTTTCTATGCCGGAAGTTAGGGAACGGGTTCTGCTAGCTTGTTGACCACGTCCAGAAAAAGTATGTTGCATTTGTACAGCTTCACTTGAGAAAGGGGTCAGTTAATCACGGTCCCATAGCCCATCTTCGTTCTGAAACCAATTTTTGTGTCTGACCTAATCTGCATCTTGTGACCAACTACCGTCTAAGTTGTTAACCACATGAATTATTATTGTAAAGTAAACTAACTGCGGCAGTCATTCAATGTGCCGTCTTGGTAAACAACACTCTTGTATATAAGTAAACAACCAAAATATATTGTCTGTCGATCCTGGCAATAATTAACCTCCATTTCTGTTGAGATAACTGTTGTACAAAGGAAATAATATATGCGCACATTGACTGAATCAGAAGCGGTTGAAATCCCATGAGAAAGTAAGAAAGTAAAGATTATTGGGGTTTATTATTTTAACCTAATTAAGTCAGTAGGTTGCGTAAGTGGCTCCACATTGCTAGAGTTTAAATGAAACGATGTTCTTAAACATAACATTTTCACAGACTACGCAGTATAAGCGGCAATAGTGGCACAGGCAATTGAAAGCTTAGATAAAAGGGAGCAAACCGTTGCAGAACGGTAAGTCATACATGCCAAGTGCAAACGTTTGCACCCCGATGGATTGCTGATATCGGTAGCCTTCATATAGCGCTCGTACATATTGTCGTGATGCAAGACTGACTTCCAATGTGGTCTGTAACCTGTAGATCTCTCACTACATAGCAGCTGCTGAGGGAGTGGCAGTCAGCCATTCTGCTTGCGTCACACCTGGTCTCAAACTTCTCTTACCCAACTGTGGTCAGGTGGCACCCATAAGTGAAAGCTCTGGTAAGTGTTTTTTAGATGACAAAATCCACAATGCTAAAGGTAATACCGTTCTTTGCGGTTAATACCTGAAGTGTAAGAGGGTAAGTAGTAGATTACTTCTGCCCTCCAACATTGGCGACCATATTCAAAGCTGAAGTTTATAGTTTATAGGTCATAAGTCCATCCTCCATTCCCGTTCTAGAGGAAACATCACCTCTGTTCTTTGGAACGTTATTTTTTAGCAGGAATGTGTATATCCACTATCAGGAATATCTGGTTTTCTAATGTTGAAAACCTCGGGAATTCATCCGAGGAATTATCCAACAGTCCTAAAATTCACTACTGTCAAATAAACGTTATGATTGCTTTGGATTGCTGGATTGTTTAGCATGTTTTCTGAGGTTTATGTATCGTTTGAAGCTATTGGACCATAGTACGGGTGATATCTCATTAGTTGGAAGTTGCTTGGCGGTAGATAAACAGCAGAACGCGATAACGCAGGTAACAATTTGTAACACCATCTTTTGTCAGTTGATTTAACTTTATCACTCCGAGCGCCTGCCTGTCGAGCTGCTTCTCTCACCAAAAATACAGTTGTCCTGTGATACACTCAGTGAATAATTGTAGTATTTTGACTGTGCGCGAACTAGCCTCCTGTGCTCCTGAAAGAGTCCATAAATTAGTGAAGTCATATGGTCTGATACGGAATGTGGCCAAGCGCGCACTAACACACTTCACTCTTTCAGAGCCCGTGTGTTCCATGTTATATCAAGAGGAGACCTTTTGAAATCATTTAACAAGTTTTATGTCATAATATCTGGTATCTGATCGAAATCCTGAGTGCCAGTAGTGAGTCCATCGCTCTGTTGTGTGTATTGTCTATGATTTCCTGTTTGCCAGATGAGCCCACTTATTCCACAGTTGAATCTACGTTATTTACCAATCTGCAACCTGAACACAAGCTTGTCGATAGTAAGATTCCGATAACCAAAATAACTTATGTGTTAACCCTTAAAGAATAAGGTCCGTTATTAGCTCAACGAAAAAGCACTCTGTCCCAGTTCAAAACAAGTGTTACAATAGCTAAGTTGTAATGTTATCCTGACGGACGTTAGTAACTATAACCACCAGTCTCATGTAAGACAATGTAAATACGCAACACAAAATAAATTCTAGCAAATACAGCCTCTTAATAGTCAGCCATACCGCTTGAGGGTAAGTGTTATTTGTGGAATTTTGGCCAGGGATCGTTAGTACATTAACCTCAGTCTTTAAGTGCTACATTCTATGCTCTTGGTAACGCTTTTTAATGGATATAAAGTCATAAAACAGATGAAACTATCCAATGACATGGCTTCGCACTCACTGGCTGTTTTACAACCAGCCATTGTGTTGCATCAGCAACTTCAACTGGTATCCTAAACTGAAATTTGATACATAACATCAATTTGTATAATTTTCTGTAATATGGTTCGATTATATAAAAATTAAAAAGGCTTATTGATGTACGCCGTTTGACTGATTGCGAAACACCACATGTTAAAAAGTGTATGCCTGTTATACATAAACTGACATTATTTAGTCAGATATAGTTTATGGAAAAAGATACTTTGTGTTTGTGAAATAACATTTCAGGCTGACGGGGGAAAAGTGAACGTATACTGTCTATCCTGAATTTGCCACGGAACATTTCACAGTCAGTGAAGTATATCCTTAATACTGGATATAAAAAACATTTTTCAAATGCGAAATAGTTAGTTCCCTTTAGAAGTTTGAACAAAATAGTTGAAACACGAAAACTGGTAGATATAAGCTTTTCGTATGGACTTATCAGTACCAAATTTACAATAAAATGGATCGGTTTTTATAGCAAACAATTCAGTGGTTGATAATCAATAAGCGGGTTAAGATAAGTCACCAGGTCCAGGGAAGGGTCAAGTTCACAAACAGTTTTTTCTGAACACACACGGAGCTGGCTTGAGGCGATTGATTGCTACGGCTTCAGCACACTTCAGAAATCTTGAATTGGAGTGACGCAACAGGATTCTGAATGTACAGGCTGGATCGATAGCATGACAAGTGGTCAGGACGTGTCTAGCGACTGGTTAAACTGGCTGTTTCCGCGTTACAGCAAAATTGACGTTTTGCGGTAACACGGACTTTCGCACCCATTTGGGCGAGTGTTCCTTCAGTCTGAAGATCAGGCATCTTTCAGTTGTGCCTATGTAACTTTCACTGTATTTATATGTAACTTGATAAACACAATGTGATGTGGCTCCTTTGATTGAAAGCACTGGTAACTTCTGGTTCCGAGACAGTACACGGAGTTCCGCCGCATTAAACGTTCGTTTAAGTGAATTCCTCAGTTGCTGTGTTGTTTGCCGCATGACGTGGTCACCCTCGAAGGGCAACTCTATGTAACCCCCCTTTTTCTCTACATTGGTCACTTCTTCGGACGGCGTTTTTTGTCTGCTGTGCCTTCCTATGAACTTTTTAGGATAACCGTTAGATTGTAAGACAGAAGTGATCAAGTCTAATTCCCCCACAAGACTGTTACATAGATAATCTTACATAGGCGAAACCGGAAGATGCCTGATCTTCAGACTGAAGGAACACTCGCCCAAATGGGTGCGAAAGTCCGTGTTACCGCAAAACGTCAATTTTGCTGTAACGCGGAAACAGCCAGTTTAATCAGTCGCTAGACACGTCCTGACCACTTGTCATGCTATCGATCCAGCCTG
>JTDE01002999.1:28930-43871 GCA_014338405.1 Paragonimus skrjabini miyazakii | reverse complement strand
AAAACGTAAATCTTGAGAAGACGCTTTTATGAGAAAGTAGTACACATGTACTCAACAGTACAACAGAGATTTCGGATCGTAAATGTAAACCAAAACGCATTAATTTATCTCAGAGAAAATTGAATGCGATTATGCCTGAAAACATTATAGAAGCCCGGTGGTGATATGCACTATTGAAACAAACCGTTATTCAAGACATTCTACGTTACCTTTGGCACCTGTAAGGACGCAAATTGTGGGCAACTATTTTCCACACATTGTCAAATCTTGACGTTACTGCTGCGAGGTTCCGTTCGAACATAAGTGCCGTTGTAATTACGGGCTTACGAAGTCTATGCATTGAGTGAACAGCTTTGTTGTCACTTCCAGCGAGGTGGTAGTAATTTGTGTATTTCGGAATGTATTGCTGATTAGTACTACGAGTAGTTTGAAGTATTATTTGCTTTGATTTTTAGTCAGTCGACTGCATCGGGCGCACGCCAGTGAGCTCGTTAATCCATTATAAACAAGTCGATTTGAATATCACAAAGCGATTGAGACAATGTTGCCCTTTATAGCTGGTAAACTAAACACTAGGGTCCCAGTAATACTGCTTTTGGTATCTCAACTAGTAAACCACATCGTAATTCAAGGAATTCCATCTAGGTGTCCAACTCTAAAACTGGGCATAAAACTTATATCATCGTATAACAGTGAATGAGAACAAGCCGATGTAACAATCAGTTCTACAGTATGTTTGGAGAGGAATCTAAGAACGAAGTGAGCTATATTGAGAAAATGAGGGACGTTTTGAAAGAGCGGTGAAAGTGGATAAAATGTCTGACCTCTGGAAATACAGTTGTTACATGCATATCTGTTGGAAATCCATGGAGCACTCATGAATCTAACCAGTAATAAGACAGTTAAAATAAGAAAATGTTGAAAATAGACGAAGATGAGACGCCACTCTGACCAAGTATTTGTACGAATAACTCCGTTTGCATGCTAGTATACACTGTAGACCTCATCCATCAAACCTTATCCTGCTTTGCCTAAAAAATCCTTTTGAATCAAGGTAGACACTAAAAAGCTGATGGGCAAAAGTACGAGGCATGTAGTCGCTTGATAATCGTTTCCCTTGACAAAGTATGTTTCTTGTGTGACAGTCTCAGTTTGTTTGATTTTCCTCCTGATACAAATAGTTTACTTAAATACCTCAAGGACCTAATTGTACTGTGCAAAGAAAACAACGAACCTAGTTTTGAGAGCCATGATTACTGGGTAGTTCTTTGTGTTCAGCAGCAGAGGATATTTTCTTAAGAGTGACTAAGCGGAAATCTACTGATAATATTCGGTTTTTATCACTGGTGAATTTTCTTACTTTCAGTTTGCTTAACTCTGTTCACCAGAAGTTATCCTCGTTTAACGTAGTACAGTCAAGCTGCAGTTCATCTGTTTATGTATACTTATTACTAAGTGTGTGATATTATGGTCTAACAGTTTCAAGTCGACATGCTCAATAGTGACTGGCTTACTCCCACCTCCGGGAAAATACGGGTTGAATAGGAGGTTAAAATTTGTTCCCCAGAGAACTTCGTCGGGGCTAATAATGAGACAAAATAGAGCAAAAAAGCAAATAAGCCATCGCAAAAGTAAGATATATTTTGTTTTTTTGGTGTTCATTTGGGACAATCTGGTGCATGGTGTGATGCGCAAACTAAAGTATGCTTTGACCGAAATGTATATTGACACATAATGTACTTAAATCGAACCGCAAGTGGACCAGTTCTTCACAGTCTATATCGCGTTCCATGCAATTATTCTGTCTCCCACTTTGTTCATTGATACCTGCAGTTACGATGACGTTTACATACACAGGACAGACCGACTACTGTCAGAAGCAAGCAGCTCAACCCATCCTGAAATGTTTGAAAAAGCTGCCAACGCCGCAGTCTGATTTTGGTGAATCAGCCGTTGAATTTCTTATCTTATGGATCGCTAAACAGCTCGACAACAGGTCATCAGGTTGATATGGTTAACTCACCCAGTGAGTTATGGCTTTTAATAAAATGTTGTTTGAAACAATTGATTTTCTGAAGCAGTTTAAACAAACCAGCTGGGACGCGATGTAAGCATTTGGTATTGACTAGTCAGTGCCATGAGCGCATGAGTGAGTTTTTATAGCAATCAACTAGACGGGTGGATATTCAATAAGCGGTTGCAAATAGTTCATTAAGTCCAGAGAAGTGTCAAATTCACAAACAGTTGTTTCTGAGCACAGAGAGCTGACTTGAGTCAGTTGATTACGACTGCTTCAGTGTACCGTAAGAATATTGGGTTGGGATGATGTGACGAGATTCTGACGGTACATGAGGGTTTGATAGCGTGCCCATTGATCAGGATATGTCTAGCAGCTGAGAAAAATGTGTATGGGAACGTACAACGGAATTTGTTTGTACGATAGTGGTTGGAGCAACCCATCGGGTTGTCGTGGTCTTGGTGACATAACACTTGATGTACATGTAGCCTATGCACACTAATTATCTCTCTCTGTTCGCTTGATACAAACAATTCAAAACTTTTACTTTTATGGCTGGTGAGTGTGAACATGTTGAAAATTATGTCTTCGTTCTGCTTTACTACACAAAAAACCAGTCAATCTTAAGCAATGAATGTACTCATATGAGTTCGGAGGCCTGGCTGTTCAAGTCTTGGTATTTGAAGTCCACAAATAGTCTACTCGTTAGGCAGGAATTGATTCATTGTTTTGTCCAAACTCAAAACTGAGTTGAGAAAGTCAATTAACGGAAATGATTAACCTTTCAATAATGAATGCGTTCTTAAGAAGTTGTATGCTGTGACTTCGACTCTTGCTCACGCTGAGTCTTATCCTTTAAGATTCCCTCAATCCTTATTCTCAGAAAGGCCTGGGTCCACTTCAAGCCAAAATTGAATGTTTCCTGCATGGTTCTGGGAGAAAATTGTTTTCAGAGCTGGCACGCCTCTTGGGCAATGATGTTTCTTGTTGACAGGTTAGTAACTAAGAGAGCACTGTTAACTAACCTGCATATGCACACATATCTGATATTATTCTTCCTCCGATTTGCTTTAAAACGTTTGCGTTCAGGTGACGCCAAGGTTGACTTACTCCTAACTGATTATGTTTAGCTGCATGGTGAGTTAGAATATAGCCAGATCCACATTTACTCAATTACCGACCTATATTGGAAATTGCTCACAAGTATGCGTACGTAGAGGATATAATGGTATCTTAGATCAAGCTACCCTTGATATAAAAGTAAGAAGCAGGTATTTTAGCTGTCACCAAGTGGTATCACTTTGTTTATTGAGGACAACCAGCAAAATTTGGATTAGTTTTTTATGTGAGTCCAGTTGTATATTGTTACAGCCAACAGTGCGCATGATCGTCATATCCTCGAAGCAAAAGCTATATGTATTCAACGGACAGCTCAAAATACAACTGATCACAGACTGAATCAATTGTTTCTACGCCTTCAATCCTAACATCACAGAGCAAGGTGAACATCGTGCGTTATACATCCATCTTCTCCTCAGTCATCGCACATCATTCCAACTACGTAGAAAAGGTGGTAGTAGTCTGCAATAATTCTTAGGTGTATCAACAACACAATAGAACTGTAGATTTTTTGTATATTTGTTGACTTACAGTATCTAGCCGACAACGTAAAACTGTTTTGGTCATGTAATCCGCATGCCATCTGGGTGTTTGTTTACATAACATGATCTATCTACACCACTCACAGTCAAATGAACCACCAAAAGGTTAGGTGACAACACGGTCACAAAGTATGCATAAACTGACTGTCTCGTTGGACAAATTTGGTAAGTTATGTCTGCTAGTTTATGAAAATGATGAGCATAGAAATAGTTGATAGGAAACGCAATTCGACAAAGCGTTACATCTTGGTTGACAGCATATCTGCATGCGTGCTTTTATGTCATCTGATTACAAGATTTAATCAACGTTTTGTTTATTTTTTCTATTGCTAGAATTATTTTACTCAGTTTTATCTCACCACTGAGCCATCTTGTCAGAAGTCGGGTTAATTATCAACGAACGTTAACAAGACATCAAATTTGTAAGCTTAAGTATGCTTCCCTATCGATTAACTGGATACTGTTCTTTCTGACCTACATAAGAACGTAAGTGTACAGAGCGCAACTAAACTGTGATATTGATAACAGCAAAAATCATGTGCTAATTACAGTTTGCACGAACTGTACACGAAACTGAAACTCATCATTCACAAAATCAATATTCGAGCAATCAATAAGTGACTAAGTACCGGGTGTAATTAGCAGTAGGTAACATTCGTTATTCTGTTTCGTTTTGTACAATTACTTCAGGCTGAACACCATAAAATCGATCTGCAAATTCGTTGGCACCACACTTCGAAGCCGAAGCGGCACATGTCAGTCCACAGCAGTTGAGCGCAATCGGGAGTCCCTGATAGGCAAACAAGTTCACGCAATGCCTTCTCAAACGAATTCCTGACCCGAAGCGACTCCCTGTACACCAGCAGCACGAACCGGATTTAAATCTGTGGCAAAGGGAAATTTCGAAAGCAAAAGACAATAATTAATATTTTGAAGTGTAATAAAACATTGTAAATTACTGTATTCACCATATTTGTTTTACCATTTGACTACCAAAATTGTGACCATAGGTTATCTGAACTCAGATACATACAATGTTGGCGACTTCTATTGCAAAACTTTTGTTAAGCGTTTAACCATCAACCCCACCCTTTGCTGACGTCTCTTTAACATACCTACTAAATTATCGGTTATCGTGTTTCTGCACTTCTCAACAGCCCTCTACGCTTTTATGTTTCCTCTATCTTTTGTCCTGTCAACTAATATTAACCCCATTACAAACACCTGGCTAATATACCTCAATTTGGTCCAGCACGTTCGAATTCGCTGGGTAGGAGTGAAGATGAGGTAGACTTTCACTCACTTACCACTCAACCTCTACAAGCACACATAAGAGACTGTCAGTATTCTTTCGCGATCAAGTGAACCGATATCGTCGCGTTTGCCTAGGAGCGCAATGGATGCAACTTTATCAAAAAACGGCCAGTTTAGAAAGCAACACATATTTTTCATTGTTCTCATATGACTATTTGAATAATGATACTATTTTCCTGGATAGCAGACACATCAGCACTAATCTAATCACACTTAGTAGCTCTGCTTGGTAGTTCTACCTCTTATTTAATGACTGAAGTCTTTTGGTGTCCAAAATTGTGTGGTTGACATTCAGGTGTTGTCATTTCATCACAAACTAATCAACCCGAAACTGTTCGATTTTGATAATAAGATAACCATACGCAATCTCACCGTAGGTAAACTGCAAAACACTTCAACTTCTCACTTGTACGAATTTTCCCTACATAATATGCCTTTCTCTCGGTGACGACTGCACATAATTGTACACTCGTAAATCAATACGTATGAGAATTGTACGGTAAATTTCGATGGTGTAACTGCGTTTCATAGTGTCATGATATACGTAAGGAAAGTTACGAACGCATGTTGAGCCCTGCGAGGATTTTCAGCCTCGTTTCTTGAATAGCGTGTATGGACGTATGAGATGCACATGCAGTGTGTATATCTAAGAAACCGAACATTCTTCAGTGCGACTTCAGCGAACGGTTCCAGAAAGATTAAAGCCAATTCAGGTCGAATGCTTAAGCAAACTGACATAACTTTGAAATTGTCGATCAGGATAGCAATTAAGCAGAGTTTCGGATATATTAAGATAAGCAATGTAACGAAGCAAGTCGTTTAAGCACATGTCTTGTTGAAATACTCCGTGTCAAACGGTCCATACCAACCGGTAGAGAAGTCTAAACGCTACAAGCCACAAGTCTTTTCGTTTCCAGATAGAATATTTTTTTAAATGTTACAACAAAAAGGGAATGAATACGCGGTCACCCGATTACACCGCACGTCTTGCTGTGATTTGGAGATGCCATGATCTTTCAACAAACAGTAGGCAGTTCCTATTACACGGAGCTGTTAAGTAATCAGAGGAGAATTACTACTGTAACTTAAACGCCTGTTATTTTCTGTCGCAGTCTTTACACATTTGTAAGAGCTTCAATTAAGGTGCCTTGTTGGGGAGTTCCGACCTATACTAGTCAAAATTCCTAACCACTCACATGGAGATTAGGTTGCATGAGCACTGTCCAAAAACTAGTCTGTTCAAGCGTTTACATGCAATGACTCTCTGTTGCATATTTTAATGTCACTAACGTAGTGACCAACACGGTTGCCTCAGGATAACGATCCCGAAATTCAATTTCTCCTTGTGATCAAAATACGCACCACTGGCAGTGTCTATCAAAGTCAAAACTAGAGTTTAGCATTTTCTTTTCGAAATGTACTAAAAGCACAGGCTGTGTGACTGCGACTGCTCCTTTTGTTTCTGGCAATGGTTATTCCGTATTCCGTAAAAATCACAGCTTTACTCAACAGCTTTCAGGAAGTATGTCAACAATCTGAATGAGATGAGGGTTCACTTATGGCCAACTCAAGCAAACAGAATGTGACGGAACTTTGTCAAATGACACAATGACCAACACACCAGCCTCATAAACACAGCACAAGAAACAAAGAACTGTTTATCCTTGATGGACTTTAATCTCAACAAAACTAAACATTAGCGCTTGTCTGTTTAAATCACCCGAAAAAGCATTCTGAACGCGGATGTTTTGATCACGTATGAATAGTTTTCATTATACGCGAGACGACGTGTGTGAGATAAATTGGTCAGTAGGCATATTCAGAAATATTAGTCAGTGGTATGAAGGCTCTGCTAGCAGTTCGATACAACAAAACGACATCATTCCAAGTGTCCGGAAAATGAGAAAGGGCTTAGTGAACGAACGATCTGTTGGCTTTCTTTGGTCGAGTAACTAATAACAGGACATTAATTCCTCATAATAATATGTTTCAGATCAGAAACCCAGACAACGTGTGGAACGTACTCAGATCTAATGCTTCGTTTCAACGGCCTTCAAAAGGATAAAATAATTTTCTATCAATAATACTGCATGACTGTGAAGTATTTTTTCAACAGCGACTTAGTTACGCAAACTCCACATAGTCCACGTTGAGTACAGCAAATTCCTTGGTTTTCTACAGATCGTAAATGCTGCAGAGATTAAGATTCCCGTTGTTCAAATTAACTTTATTTGGGCCACTTCTTCTACTTGTTGACCACCATGTGGACTGCTTGAATCGACTGATAACATTCCCTGTTCCCAAACGCTCACATTGATAATTCCCTGACAACTGATCTAGAGAAAAATAGGCAGATCTAACTAAGAGTTTCTGGTAACTAGAAGCAAGTCACTGGATGGCTGATTTCATCTTGTCGGGTCTCACCGGCAATAAATAGGTAAAAACCTCGAGTCAGTCAACCGCCAGACAAAAAAGCTAAAGTTGATGATATTGTGAGCGAAAACATGGCAACTTCCTTAACAGCTGCACAGGTTTTTCTTATTAGCCCATCGACTACGTCCATCAACAACAAACCTGCGTGCAAGCATTACGATCCCAGAAGAATCTGATAGATGGCAAACTTCTTAGTTTGCAGACCAGCTAAAAACTATTCATGAATTTTATCCTTTAGAAAAAAGAATGGTAACATTTACGAATGCATAATATCTGTTTTCGTGGACGGTTTGTTGACACTGCTGGCACAAATGATCATGTGACTGGTTTACCCCTCATGAAATTGCAATAGCTGCGAAACGCTCGGTTAAATATAAGTCATGTCGGAAATATAGTTATGAAGGTGCTTCAAAGTCGAGTCAGAAGTTTTGATAACACAAATGTGCAGAGTTGTGCAACAGTGGGTATCGGTCTTTCAATACTGACACTTTCGTATTCTGTTGTACAAAATTCACCCTTTTACAACACATGGCAGAAAAAGCTCACGTTTACTTTCTCTTGCTGTTGTGCTTCTTTTCGTTCATAAGCTGAAGTCGGTCAGTTATTTGCGGTTGGTATTCATCAGCTGCGGCTCTAGTAGAGGTTAAGGAAGGTCTTTTTGAACACTTGATTTCAGTGACTACCATCGGATTTGTGGACGGCAGTTGTGACCTCATTGAGTCTACTAAGCACTACGCGAGCCAATAACTCCGAATTACGACCCTCGAATTAAAGTCAGATATTAGTCCACTACATAGAATACATTAGACCCCGGGGTTGCGGTCACGTGGCGTTGCAGGGTGTATGGAAATTATATTCGAGGGTCGTGTGTTTGACTCACTAGGTTGTGTGATACTTATAAGATTAAACAGTATCAAAACAGTTGTTTATCACTTCGCTGGCAATCAATGGGACCTAAAGTTTGCAAGATTCATTTTCATTGTTCAATAACAGTAAAGCGTTTATCTCCACTCGCCTAATTAAGCCAATTTCTGAAAGTTTATATAGTGGCCATTAGCTAATGGTTCACTTTTTAACGGGCGCAGTCAAATTATTCAGCACAACAGTGGGTAAACATCCATGAACTTTAGCTAACTCCAAGGAGGTTCACCTGAGATTAGCTTTCAGGCATTCTCCCAGGCAATATTCCAGAAGGATGGGAATCATCCACTAGGTTTTTCACCTGCAAACCTTGCAAATACTTCTCGAAATCTTCTCATTTTAAATGGCACTTTCTCCGAAACTGCCCGTAGTTTATCACTTTCCTGTCCGGCTTGATATCCGATTCCAATTGAACAGTGCAAGAAAAGTCGCAAGTGAAGTCTTTTTAAGTCATATTCTGAGGCTACGTTTCGTAGAACGTGCAAAATAAGTCATTTTCACATGAGTGTTATAAATATTGCGTTATGTTAAGAAAAACAAGGCATATTTAATTTATTTCTGCATAACAACAAAAAGCCTAATTTGAAGCAAACAATCAAGGCATGTCAAAAACTCTCAAGTGATACAATCAATGGAGAATCATTTGTAGATAGGGCAGTTATCCAGAACTGTGTAGTGCTGCTCGAAGTATGAAGAACACAGAAACCTTAGGTTAAACGTTCAATCGTGTAAGTCAAAAATGTTCACTATTAATGAACTAGCCACGTTCACTCTGTGTACTCACTTCTCTAGTACGCTGTCTAAGTAGGCCAAAATTGTTTGTGCTTCTTCAAGTTGATATTCGCTGTGTATTTGATTGGAAATAACCGAATGCAGTTGGTTAGCAAGCATGAACAATTTCGTTGCACAATAATCTTGCAGCGACTGCAGTTGAACGGGCCTCTCCCTCCATTCGCCTGGTAGCAGACTAAGTAAAGGATTATCTTGAAGTTGTAGGTCACACAAATCCAGTTGAGATAAATTCAACAAGCCTGTTGGTATGCCGATTAAATCGTTGCCACGAAGGTTCAATATCCGGAGCTTCCTAGGAATTACACGGCATGTTTGTTGGACATTCACTTGTGATTATTAACGATTAGTTGGAGATTTGGCATAGCCAAGATAAACGCTGTATTGAATTACGGATTTCATATTCAAATGTAATTCTTAGCCAGATGCATTTGAAAAAAGCACTAGACTGAAATTCTACGGGAATACGACAGTTGCGATCACTTGCGAGTGATGTCCAATTCACATGATTCTGTTCCTTTTAGAACTGGTGGTAGTGCCTATTCTTGCCAGGGCTGAGAGCCAAATTTCAGCCCAGGTCCTTAGTTGGTGACAGTGTAAACCCTGCTTAACTGAATTCAAATGAGGCACGATGAATTTATCAAATCTAAACGCTGAGTCACACTGTATGATAAGTAACGCTGAAATTGTCCAATCTCTTCAAGAGATCCTTCAATAACTGACACATTAGTTGCCTTTGAATGATTAACGCACACACAGTAACTGGTTCAGCGACCTACGGTTTTGCAAGGATAAAACTTTGAGGTATCTACATAAAAGCGCTGCTCGAAAATGGTTGGTTGGTTCATGGTCTTGCTACCGATCACAATTTACAACTTGTGTGGTGTTGTTACATCCGACTGACCAATCGTCAACCGCCAGCCCTATAAATTCAAATGCATTAGACCATTAATCTTTGTCCCCGCTAGTGATAAATGCAAACATCATCAAGAACAAGCAAGATCAATCTGTGTCCCTGCAAGAAATTGTTGCTTTTTTTCTCTTGGTGGCAATTACTTCACTGATGATGACGGTGTGTACAGTAAGTTCACAATATAATTTCATTTTTACGTTGTTGTACTTACTATTCCTCCGTCACATTTTTGGTTGCATCGTTCTCAATGAAAATCTCTATTTTCCACCATACATTCTTTCACAGCTCAGCTATTAAGTAGGCAACATAACCTGGCTGAATCAATGCTGACATTAGCTTCACGTGTTGTCGACCAGGAAACTTCAACTGTGGCCTAATATCAATACTGTTGGGTTACGTCTGACGGACATAGAAATCTAAACAACTTGCGAAGGCCCTTTGTTGCTGGTTGTTCGGATACATCAAAAGTATACTGGTCCCATATTTTTGTGACTTATCTGGAATGTGGCAAAACGATTTATTTATAATTCAGTGATTTTCCTTCATTGTTTCAAAAACAGGCTTTGATTCGACTTATCTTTTGTTATATAAATTTTTGAATTTCCTTATGGAAACGAATCCTGACTGGTCAAATCAGTCAAAGTTATTTCCCTCAGAATAAACTTATTTTGGTCAGCTTAAGTAAATGCTTATCTGTAATACATTTAGTGAGAAGTAGTCAGGAATTTTGGTTTTCACATAGATTGAACATCACCCACAGTTGATCACAGCTGTCGTATTCCCATAAACTTTCGAAAGGGGTCGAGTTAAAGGCCTATGGGAATGCGACAGCTGCGATTATTTGTGGGTGATGTTCAATCTATATAAAACATTTAGTCAGATTTAGTATTTTCATGCTTAGGAACAACTTTGTTAAATGTAATCGCTTACAATAACTGACTAGATACAAACTACAAGGAAGTGACTCCGAAGTATTCAACTGGGAGATCTCTCCGTGTGACCATTACACACCTCCGTTTTCTACTGTGGCTGTTAACTGCACTAGGTCTCCGTGAAAATGCAACGAGATGTTACGGGACGCATTGTTTAGACTTGTTGTCAAGTTTTCTAATTAAACTCATAGTGAGGAGACTGGTACATTGTATTCTAATTTTGAAACAAAGGTGTTTTGTGTATTTTTTATGTTATATGTTGTGTAAATACTCCATGACGCTCGGAAAAGCGAACGTAGGTAACACAATCTCCCTAAAATCTAAAAACAGACTCAGATTCCATTACCGGTTACTACTCTTTTCTACTAAACCGTACTATTTTAAACGGGGAGCACGATAATTGTCAGAGAAACACGTCAAGCGTGCACAAAATGCTTATGCAACAGAGAATATCTGGACCGATCCAGTGGAATAGTGCGTTGTTAAAAAATAAGGAACGGCATAATATGGAGACTATGAGTCAAAATGAAACATCAACTTGCTTGAGATTTTGAATCCTACTGTCCACGTATTCGATCATATTATGTGAGAGGTCAAGTTCTTCTAAACGTTGCAGCTGATACAGTCTGAAATCAAGCAACGTTTGCTACGATGATGCTTCGCTTTGAGTGCGTCTTTTGTTGATAAAAATATTGTTAAACATGACTGAGTTTTTATAAACACAAGTGTGTTTTGGCAGTTTCTACTAACTTTTGAACATGCTAGACTGCAGAAAATCGAAATGTACTGTTTTATCTCAAATATTTCGCAAAATGTTCCGATAAACTTGAGAATTGCCATTAAGGTACACCGTTCAGTAATATCGAAATTTATGTTTCAGTCATATCTACCTCGTTCCACTTAATCTTCACAATCCTTTAAAAGTGTCTACATCTAAAAAACGCCGGAATGATTGTTACCGCACACACTATTTATATTCTGTCACCGCCTTAGGAACTATATTTTACGTTTTTCAGTAACTTGTTATTCGTAATGAGTGTAGCAGTACAACTTCCTACCATTTGGATTTCTCCAAAGAGTCTCACTGTTAGGATGTACGTTCCCTTCTTACAGGCTAGGTCAAAAACAGACAAACCTTCAAAAAGAATGTGTGAAACACTGTAGGCACTTGAAATGTCAGAAGTACCCGTAAACATGGGTATCTGGATAATGTAAACTCTTTTAAATAGTCTACAGAACTTCGAGATACAAAGGTACCTCTTCATAAGATCTCAACATCAGCCGTAAACGCTTGTTCAGTTTGACCGATCTTACAAGACGATAGTTATTTCCGCTGTGAACTAATCAGACCGGTCGGTTTCCTCTAAGTTAAGCAGTCCTATCCTAAGTAGCCAAATGTTTTACTGAAGAAGCGCGTTCACTCTCGAACGGAGGTATTTGTTTTGAACAGGGAAACTGAATATTTAGAGAATAACTAATTGATTTATTTTACTAATGCTTCTCAATTCTAGTTAGATTGTATAAGTAGCCAATCGTGACTGTGTTTTCTAAGAAGTAACTCATACTATATAGTCCTAATAACATTTTCCATTCCATTTTACGAGGCATACAGAAAGCCGCTTTTGTTTTTCTTTTTAATTAAACGACAGCTTGTTTTGTCGTTTAACGTGTGAACTTTATCCGATGAAGGTCATCTCATTGGCAACACTGCCGAAAGTTTCACTGTATCAGTCAATTGGCAAATATTTCAAGTAACTTTTTTAAATTTTCGTCGAAAAATTTTCATAAAACCGGAAGCAGGTTATTAGTTTTGCGTAAAGTGAAGTTTACAAACAAAATATGACTTATATTTTCACTACCGAACTGAAATTAAACGTCCGTTTGAAAACTTTCTTTACGCGAATCGTGTACAGTCTAATGATGGAATCAACACAAACGCCCAGTCTTACCCAATTCCCATCACACTTATCAGAAGTGATTGTTTTCTAGTTGATGTACTAAAACGTAAGTTTTATTGTTTGACTTCTAGCGATTCATTATTAACCCATAGTCATCAACTTCAGGCATGTATGATAACGTTTAGTCGGTAAACACTTAACCAGCGAAGCCTTGTCCTTCAATATGGGCATAGCTTCTTCTCCCCTGGGATGTTGTGATATTCAGGCAATCCGTATCGTGATTATATTTCAACCAAGCTACCAACGAAGCGGCTGACTGACAACAAGGGTGTTACCGTTCCACACAAGTCCATTGGACAGAACATACTGCTTAATCATGAAAAGGAACCGTCCGAATGAATTAACTTGGGTATCGATGACCACAGCACGGGAAACGTTGACCACATGACAAAACTGCCAATAAAAGCTGAATTGTCGCGTGAGGTTTACGTTGATTGACATTTATAATTAAAATAACAGTATGCCAGTAGTCGGGCATTTCTAAGACGGCTTTTATGCGAGTGCTGTTTATCATCATATAATCAATTGCATGAGTACTTTGAAGCCTGTCTATTTGTTGTATAAGTGGTTCATTTTGCTAGTTGTCTGTATGGGATCTTTCAAGAGAACACTTTAGTGACTCATTGGGACGTCTGCTAAATACAACAGTACTCAATCAATTAGCAATGTAGTTTGTGACATTCATTTGAAACCGAGACTCATATGTTACGTGACGCTACAGTGACTCAAACGTATTGCAGCACTAAATAACAGTACGGAATACTAGTTACTTATTCTGGGTGAATGAAGTAATCCCTCTTTTTTAACAGACATTGTACCTTGTTGATGCCCTTCCACATTGATGGGTTAAGTAATCATCACTATTTCGGCTGACATATACCAAAAAGTTTGTGTTGATGGTAGGTAAAATCCATTACATAAGATGTCACCTAACTAACTAGAATGTAAAGAATGTTTACTTCGTCATCACAAGGCATACGATCCATACTTTTTCTTACACGATAAACCGCATAGTTTAATATAACAATTACCTATCTTAACTAATTTGGCTTTGTACTGCGGTACAAACCGTTTGACAGCAGCAGCTCCTTAATCTAGAGAAAAGGCGTCCAGTAAAGCACAATCTTCATTGCCCAACTCGCTAGTTACCATGCCACATGCACGCTCGCGATTTCGAATCACAATTCCAGTCCACAACAGCCCCGGTTTCAGCTCACACGTCGTGTGCACTTCTACCCGGTTTAGGTGTGATTAGCGCCTTCTATCCGGGTGTTTGCCGCCTGCAATTTCTCGTCCGTTAGTCCGGTTTCGTTGGGCAATGGCTCGTCCGGTTGGTCGTGTTGTCCTCCGTCTATCCACTGTGAGCTTTGACTGTACTCCACGACCATGTTGAGATATTCCTGCGAGTGTTGGAATAAGCGCACCTCCGATTTGATCATCCATCCTATTTTACCTGCCATGTCTCGCCTGTTGGTGCGATCCAGTCGAGCGATGACTAATCCGGTCGCCCACGTCGTCCTGCTTTCGCTCGCTGTGGGTTTTTGAACGCACCTCCCCCCTGTGTTGAGGTATTCCACCGAGAGTTGGAATGCTCGCACTTCCTGCCTGACAGTCCCCCACATAACCTTTAACTTAGTTTCCTTGACTATTTGAAAATCACAGTAGCTAAACTAATCTGAGGAATGTAGAACTACGGATGATTTCCGACGTGGAAGTGTTTTTTATTGACAACGTTCGCGGAGAAGGAGCAAATTGCTAGCCTTTATCAAAAATTGAACACATCGATGTTAATACTAAAGACTAGAAATACAAATGTCACCACGACAACATCGTACTCATTGCGTTACTTGTGTGTTATCAGCTTAAATCGATATAGACGCTGTGGCCTCTGGTCAGTAAGGCACGGTCAGTAAGCTACTTACCCTTATGTGTGAAAACTGCACTTGTATTCAGTACTGAGTACCAGAAAAACGTATTCGAAATTCTAGTAAGTTGAATTAAAG
>JTDE01002999.1:13017-24692 GCA_014338405.1 Paragonimus skrjabini miyazakii | reverse complement strand
ATCAATGTGATGAACGCATTTCGCCCAATCTACCAAGTTACAGCCACCCAGTCGAGAGCAGTGAAGCGTAGGATTTTGTCCACAGCTGATGCTATTGGAATTCTTCTGTACAACACAACCCAGTGTGCCCAGAAACGTTTTCTTCAGGCGTTGAATCTGCCGTGGCCAACCCCACACCCTGTTAGCCTGGTAAAACCCACGGTTCAATTGGGTACTTGATTGCAACTTGACACTAAACTGACTGACCTGATTAAACACCCGTTCCTCATTTACCCCCTTTAATGATTCCCCTGTAAAATTAGTCATAAAAATGTGATATATTTAGCCTGATGATGAATCACTGAAAACGAGCTTGTTCGCTACACAGTATTTCTCAGTAAGGGTTAAGTCGTCTCGTTCTTTTATAGTTGGAAGATTCTGGACGTTTTCAGCTTAGCTTTACGTATGCCACTTTTTGTGGATATAACTGTCAGTTGTGTTTGACCCATATTTTCATAGGTTTTCCTTTACCAGGAATGCGTTTGCAAGCAATAATTGAGTTGTAATCTTTTACACTGGGCTCATTTCCAAGGGCTGCCCTAATACCGTTGTGTATAGTAAAGTTTTACCATAAGCAACGGCAAGTTGACTGGTCTGACGCAGCTTCGACAGGTGCAGGACTAGTCACCGTGCTTTACTACATTTCCGTGCGTAGTTTTTTAGATCTGGTGGCTGTAAATGTTATACCGACGGGTTACTTTCGTAATGTATTTGGTCTGTTCGGTTTGGTTCGGTGATTGTTTGCACTTCTATGCCAAATTTTTAAAACTTTTCGGGGTCCTGTTTCTCTTTTTGCCAAAATACGTGCAACTGTAGGTTGTAAATTTCAATGTGGATGTAAGTCCAGTTTCATTCAACACCGGCCCATATTTAACTCCGTGGGCAGACCGTGCATGAAAAATGGTCACATTGCTAGGAACAAATCTTTTAAGAACCACCTATTTCCCTACTTAATTAGCTGCAACGCAAGCCAATTACAAGTAGCTGTTGCTTGACAATGCTTAAGCGTTCAGTGCATAGAGGTTAAAAATGGTGACAACACCCAACCCAAGCCATGGAAGTTTCAAGTAGGAATACACTACCTGCTCCGGGCAGTATTTTCTTAATGTATACGGCAAGCACACAAAAATTAGTTTCATTTTTGTATGGAGAACAAGAAGCAACAGTGCAGACAGCCAGAATGTTCACGTAACTTGGTAAGCTTAGTGAACAAAGTGGGTGAATTCATCCATTTTCTCTGGTTTGTGGTTTCATTGAAGACAATACTCATGACTCATTGGCGAAAGTGGCTGAACGTTCATACATGATAATTCGGTCGTGCCTAATGTGAGGTTAATGGCGCAGTGATAAACAGGGTTGTCACACGAACAGCGTAGCCGGAGTTCTAGTCCCGGTAGTGGCGAGGATATGCACCACTGACGAGATCGAAACTCGAGTTTAGTGCTTCTTTTCGAAAGAGGCCAAATCTATGGAAATGCTGTGGCTGTGATCAGTTGTTGGTGATCTTTAACTTGTAATTAGCTATTGACAATAATACTAACCCATTGTCACCAATGAGTCTCCAGTTTCCTTTACAGAGAAGAGGATGTGTTGCTGCTATCTCAGATTGTCATTCGCAGGAATTCCAGTGATCATGTCATTATTCGGTCTTACGTATCCGTGATCACTCTTGTCAGTTATCCTAATATGTTGACTTTTCGGAATCCACACTAGTGGACTAGTGGCTGGTTGTTAGATAGAACATTTCCATTCATCTGCTATGATATTGCAATCAAGCAAACGCCATCACATCTCTCTACAGTTACACATGGAAACATTGCAGATCACTTTCTAACGACGTGATGTGATCCGTTACCCGCATTCTGTGTGTTGCACTGAACGACACACGATTGAACACACAACTTTGTCGAAGTTATTTTGAACAAAAATTCCAGACTGTGTTATAAGCCGCAAGCGCAATTTCATGCGGATGTCTAGGGGAAAACCGGCCCAGATGTTAAAATCCGAACAGTCACATGACAGTATAATCTCGTACCGTTAAATTGTTCCATGACAAGTTCAAGCAGAGCAGCGTCCGACTGAAGCAGCCTAAGTCTGGCAGGCGTTGTAATCCGCAACCTTCGAGAGCGACTTCACGTCCACCGGTCTGCAACGCCTCGAGAAGTTTCACCTGATCCGGTTGAACATCCACATCTTGAGTATAAACGGAGAAACAAATAATAAAATGTGAACACAATAAAACTTTAAAATTTGCAGTATCTGTGGTTAGCCGAGTTATACATGCTAACGTTTCTGGATATTAGTACGTGTGCCTGCTTTGAGACTACGTACGGAAGAACGTAGTCAGATTTGTTTGTTTTGTCACTAAATAGACCCAACTGATAGTCTGCACAGGAGACGGTCACATTGGTGGTAACATTTTATCATGATGCCATTATTCTGTTACTTTATAACTGTAACACAATGCAATCACTCCCATACGGTTCAACATCAGTTTTGCTGCCGGCGGGGTTTTGTACGTTTAAAGGAACGACACCGATTTGTAAAATGATTTTCCACAGTTTAAAGTGTCTGGTCCGTCCGACTCCTTTAGATGGGTTCGCAGAACTGTAAAGTATGCAACAAGTCAGCTATGGAGTTGACAGGTTGGATTAATTCAAGTGATCAGTAGTGAGGTTATTCCTGTTTTGTTAATTCTCTGTTTTTCTGCTAAACATGTGAACGATTCGCTCACGAACTAGACAACAGTCCGCGTCTGACAATATAATCGTTTTTGGTGTCTTCTTATATGGTGGCGAGGAGAGTAAAGCATAAACGTGTGTAGACCGATTTGTTCACTCCACATCGATGAGGCTTAGACACAATTAGGTTTCTGATCGGTTCTTCAGTCCGCTGAATACGACAATAGCCATTCCTTCATTAACATGTAGTCAGTTCGTAGAGGGTTGTTGAATGATGCTTGCTTTATGAGACCTACTGTTTCTAGAATTGTGAATAGACAGTTGAGATCTTCACATACTTTTCCATCACATGTATGCTCATTTAATGCCAACTTGTCTTCCAGCGTCTAACAAAGCATGCCGTACTGTTGTGTACGCGTCAAGGCCGATCGTATGCGTCATACATGCTGGAACTCAAGCTGTGTTCTGATTGGTTGAGCCTTCAAGGACAAACAGCTCATTCGCCCACGCACTTAAGAATGATGCTACCGCCTACAAAATGACAGTTTGTACTTCTGGGTCACGTGTTCTTTCTACCGTTGTAATTACATGTGAGGCTTAATTTTGATTGTACCAGAATAGAAATACATCTTATCGTTGGGGAAACAAACAAACGTTTCCTTAGGATGACCACCCCTTTGAATCGTGAAAAGCAAGGCTCCAGAGTGTTAGTCGCTTTGATAGATTTTGGTGGACAGCTCTAATAAATTTGGGTAATACCATCTCAAAATGGCAACAAGTATGAAAGCAATCTCAGTAAAGATTAATAATCATCTACAATTTCGTACTTTTCAACTGCACTTTTATCTCCCAGGTGTGTTCTCGCAAGTCTGCCGATTACTTTGATAAACAACTTGGAATCAGCCTTCAGATCACACTGCTGAAGCTGAACACTGGTTCGTGTAGCTTCTCTAGCTCATAAACCTTCTTTTCTGATGACTCCATTTGACATTTTTTCGTGGACATCGTTCCAGTGTCCACCATGAAATCCATAAGGTAATCTCAAACGCACAAATGTGTAAAGATGAACGCAGACTTATCAACATCTGCGTAATTGCCAAATTGCAAAAAGGAATGAGCAAATAAAATTGAGAAATAGTCGTTTTTAAATGTATCACTCACCTCTGGGACTCACTTAAGCAATCTGTGCTCGAGTTTACAGAAGCCTAAAGTGTTTGAAACTTGAGTTGCTGGTAAACGCTGAAATTCTGATTCACATCATCATCAACCACCAGAATGGTAACTAAAAGCACGGCTTGTCGTGCTCGTGTGTCCAGAGTGGCTTGAAATACTAAGGCGAAGTTTTACCATCAGTTTGTCACCAAGACCTACAACCTTGTTTGTGAGTGGTGAGGAACGACTCGTACGAGTTGGAACAGAAGGTCAGGTCTCAACGGGAGGAAGGCCAAGGACCAAAAGTGAATACTGTCACCAAAGACAAAATGGATGCACTACCACCAAGAATAAGAATACACGTCAGCTGTGTAAAATAGTGTTTATGTTTATTCTCACGTGCCTACAGTGGATGGTTTATAATAAACAAATTCCAAGATCAGACGTCTTTTATGATGATAACACAAGTTGTAAAATCAGTATTCCACTGAGCACATTTGGGAAATCTCCAACTTAATTCCAGTTAACCTGGTTAAGGGAGACTAACAGTATGTGTCGTCTGAGTCATCAACTCCGTAGTTCCATGGAACGTTTGGAAAACCACCGCTTGTTCAGTGCTTTCACGTATCAGTGAAAAGGTGACAGTCGAGGGTTCTGAAAGCCTTGATTGCTCCGTTGAACGAAGATTAAATGTAGCACCTGTCAGTTTAGAAATCGCACAACCATTCACATCACTGTTTGCAGGCGTTCGTGGAATTGGCTTACGTTACGACCGATAAGAATACTGTATCCGTAAGACTACTAAATTTTGGTCTCTTTCTCGAAGCTGTGCTGCTTTTGATAAAAAAATTCCCCTACACTTGTGCCCGCCCGTTAATCCGCGATTCATTGAACTACTCTCAAGATCGATAGCACTCTTAAACATAGCACACATGCAATTTGACTTGAAACTAAAAAATATATCGGATATATGTATATAACATAATAAATAACGATATATGTAGACGGTTTCCTTATAATGCTCCCCGATCTCTGCCTCACGTGACCATATTTCAGTCTATTATGCCAACGTATTTTTTCTATCGATGGGCCTACGTCAGAACGGATTGAGGAACATGAGCTATACTCAAAACATCTTAAACGACTCTTTTCACATATGTTCACCATAAAGTCTATGGCCGTTCCATCCAAAAAAGCATGGTTTTTGACGAGATGATGCAATCTGGATTAACATGTAGCTACGCTGTAAACAGGTTATAATGTGTGTCCAATGGATGGTTAAATAAGGGACGTTGTGCTGTAGACAAAAATATGAATTATTCAGCAAGATGTATCCAGTGTGAGGGTCGCAGCTTGACACCAGTTTGTCTTAATGACTTTTACTTATATTCGCTTTGTCAGCCAAAGTACCACATAAAACCAATCGACAACCATAAGACAGAGACCGTGAACACCTTCTGTAGTGGCTCTGTAATACTAAAAAGAACGCTTTCAAGCGTTAATTTAGTTGACACCCAATATTGAATAGTATACAATCTGGTTAGGTTCGAGTTGCTGACAGAGTCATCACTTCCAAATGTTGCAAACTACCTACCAGCTGAGTTAGGACACGATGTAGAGTGCTCGGAAGTTTAGGTTCCTCGCATTTGGGCATATTTTAAGTTGAAACATCTACCAATCCAATCTGCACAACCCTAAGTTCTGTTTTCTTATTGCTTCACAGTTTCTGAGACGGACATGTTTCACCTTGCTATCAGTAGTCTTTTACTATGACTACAAATTTTGGTCACCGAAAGAAAAAATTATGTTATTATATTATCATTTTACGCACGGTGCCCCAAAATTTAACCTAACGGGTAGACAAGCCCGTTCTGACCGCAAAATGCGCTTAGCTTGCAAGTCCTTTGTTGAACGAACTCCTGTACAGGCTATGTTAAACACGAGACCACGAACACGCGCACTCATTTGCACGGGTGACGTACATTCACAAACGTTGGATAGCACTATGTTGTCATTCGCCCTGGTGGCACTTCGCCATAGCGCATACGCACTATTCCGGTAGTCGCTTCTGGTCCGTCGTCTTCCTGGCGTTGAGGCTTGCTCTTTAGTTTCTGAATATCGTTTGTGAGGAGTATACTACTCACAAACGACACTGCTTATTATGCAACGAGCCAATATCTCCTACTACAACTATTATTCATATGGTACTTATCACGCCGCAGTAAGTTGGTCAACAGAATACATCCTGTCATAACTAATGCTCATTTTTTAAGTTGCACGCTTATGTTTAGGCTAATCAGTTGAGTAGCATACAACTTGATGGACCTAATAAAGTCGACAACTTAACACTCTTCGAGAGAAACGGCTGAATTATGATCTGAGGTTGTTCTCAGGTAACGTCAACTCTGTTAGAACTTTGTGAAATCCGAAATAATTCCAGTGTATTTTTGTATACTATTTATGTCTAACAAAAATGTCGGTCGTTGCTAACCGTTATCATTAAGGCTACCTGCAAGTTGGACAGCACATTTTCTGTGTGAACTATACGTCGCCATGTTGACCCACGAAATACCAATATACTAGTAACTAGTAGCTGTAAGCCAATGGTTGGATCAGGCTTGTCGCATTTTGTTGCTGCTGGAAACCCTGGTTTAATTTAATCGACCATCGAATTTTACACGTTTATTGATTCATCCACTATAAATTCGATTCTTCTCATGCAGACTTTATCTCATACAAGCTTGACCTCAATCTAAGCTTTGGAATTGGTTACACACGAGTTCTGAGAATAATCTTCAACCCGAGGTAGCCACGAGCCAATGCAAGGCTCCATTCATCTGGTTAGAAGGGCGACTATGACCTGCATGACTTAAAAGCTTCCAGATTGACCGTATTGTTTGTCACACTGTCATGGTAAGAGATGACAAAAAGGATTAACTTATACTACAAGAGGAGTAACTCTATTTCGAACGCAAATGGCTTGAAATTCTTCAATGGTCTCCTGATGTTCTGTTGTTCGAACAATGTCCAGTGTACTTGAAGCCAACAAAGACAATGTTGTCTGTTAGCTGTCCAAACTTAACGACAGAACACAATTCACTGATTCATTTTAACTAGCGATAAAGCGTTTGAAAAAAAACGCTGTAGTAGACCTTAGAGTTTCAAAAAAACAGTGGTGGTAAATTACGTGAATAAAGGCAGATAACCACTGGCATCTTCCTCGCGCTTCAACAAAAGACAAAACACGGGAAATTTTCTTGACACCATTAAAATCGTACTTGGTTCCATGGATCCCAACGTCGTTTTGGACGAATTTATTACGGTTGTTAATACGAATGTCGTTCACTAACACTCTCTTATGCTCGCCTCTAACTATATAGTTGAAGAACAACGGAATATTACAAAATTGAACACTTGATCTCAGCCTTCGCTTTCAGATAAGCATTTCGACTAGCCCACTTCGAAAGGAAGCACTAGATTCGAGTTTTGCTCTTGTTAGTGCTCATCAGTAGTGCATATCCTTGTCCGGATCAGAGTTTTCACTCTGGCCCTCGTGCTTGTGAGACTAGCGTGTTAACCACAACGCCAGCAACCACACAATAGACATGACCGAATAATCAAATCCAAACGCACAACCACAACCTTGTATGAATAGTGTTCAGCTTGCCCGATCATGATGAAAGGAGAATTAACAGAATCACTCTGTTCTATCCAATCGATAACCCCGTGATCTATTTTGAAATAACGTAAATCCCCGAACCTTCATTACTGAAGTGTATATTCATACCTACATGAAAACTTATGAGGTTGTTGCCGTCGATCTTCTGCGTAACTACTGGTAGTATCCGTTTAGCATGAAACCGGCCTGTGTATCAGTTCATGGTCACTTTTTTTGATGGCGACAAACACGATAATCAATTTTCGTTGCTTTCTCTATTGGACATTTTATCCAAACTATCAAGTTGGTCGCCTTCTTTTGACTTGCTTCTAACACGTTCAAAATATTTTGATTTGTTAACGTTAAACGAGCTATTGATAACGTTGTTTTCTTTTTTGAAAGAGACTTAGAGTGAAGAAATTCTTAATGAGAGTTCATTCTTTCACGCACGTAATGTACCTTCACTTTAACATCCTTTCGTCGAGTGTCCACAAATTACTTTAGATAGAAACCTGACGCATTATGTTACTGATGTTGTCATCAAAATCATAACTCTCACTTTGTCACGTTTGTGATATCTTTATCGACTCCACAATACTAAATCAGTCGACACTTGTGTGCCTCCACACTGGGTGTATTGTTTGTCCGCGGTTTTTCGTTTTCACCAAAAGATATTACACGTCTACATGGATCCGTGAAACAGTCAAGATGTCGCGTTGGTATTTCGAAAAATCATTAATCACATTCATTTTATTTAAAAAAATTTAAAATATGCGACAATTTCATAACAACATACTCTATCAAACACAACTCACTGATTCAATTTGGGTTTTTCCTCATTTCCTACTGGATGCCAATACAAACAGTTATCTGCATACAAGTGTCCTAGCTTTTATGTTTTCTCACATTCCTTGTTTCATCTGCTATTCTCAAACACGAAGGGAACCGATATTTATTTTTATTCGGTGCTGATTGTGACCATTCACTAACTTCTTCGAGGTTCACGAAAACAATGGGTACGTAAGACAAATTCTTGGAGTTGATAGCATTTTATATGTTGAAGATCAGTATGCAAACTTCTAAAGATCAACCTCTTGGGGTGGATTAAGCTCGTTGTTGACTTGACTTAACAGGAAACTTCTTTATCCCGTTTTCGTTAGTTGAAAGGACTGCTTGTATGTTTAATTTGAACCCATCCTTCTTTTATTTATAGACAATGTGTCAAGCTGATTAAAGTGCTAGAGTTTGTTTCAATACTGACAATGTTAAATCCATTAGATAACTTCCTGTTACCTAAGCATACGTTTTGGTTATTTATGGATGATTTTTCAGCCACGGGATAGTATATGTCATAATTTACTTGCACTCACTTGTACATAAAGGTACGACACGCTATGATAGACCGCAGCTTTTGTTTTTAATGAGACATCTGTGTGATCAGCTTCAATCGTAATTAAGAGTTAATGCATCCGGCTGAGATCTCGAATGCAACCAGTGCAGACGATAATATCCCAAGTGTATACATTCATTTTGAGGGTTAAGCATTCGCGAATGTCTATCTAGAGTGATGTAAATTCTGGTTAGAAGAACTTTTATTACTATTTGCCTTCGTATTTTTGAAGCAATCGGGTGTAATGTCCTTGAAATCAACAGCTTACTTCCTTACATAGACAGCTTTCAGCTTATACATACCATTCATTCATATTCTAGCGGTCATTTGTGATATATACCCGTTAGTTCAGTGACTTATAATCATTGCGTGGGGCCCAGTTCAGTCATGTTGACTCACCAGTCATTAAGGATGGTAGTTTTTCTATACATTTCTTTTGTCATTAATCTAACCATAATCATTAGTAACATTTTTGTGAACCGAGTCTAATCGTTTATGATAAGGGTTGGAAGTCGTTTGGCTTCGATTTTATTACTGCATGAAACTTTAGGTCTTCTGTCTTGACTGCTGCTCGATTGCCGTTCACTGACTGATTGTCACTCGGGATGAACATGAATCTGCTGGTGTAAAGTAACACGTAGCTTCGGTTATGCCTGTTTACTTTGAAATGATTGAGTGACCTGAACGCGTTGAGAAGTTCTTCAGACAGAGTTAACTACTGGTTTTATCAAGGTAGTTACTCCACACTTACACTTATTGTAGACACAATGCAGAAACATCGACATGCTCATTTCAAGAGACCATCAAGGCTGCCTGAAGATTGGATGCGCTGAAATGAAGCTATTCAATCTAAGGGCGGAACATTTGGTTTGCACATTTTTTCCCAGTATATCAACAAAATGCAATATTCAGGCCCATAATATGTGGTATATATGAAGTAAAATAAACGGGCAGTCTCCGATTAATCACACACTTAAGTAAGATTTTTTGATACGATTCCTTGATTGCTACCATACAAACGGCTGATTTTGAGCATTTTCAAACCAATAATCTACTGTTAACTGAGGGTGGACAATGAGTCTTTACGCTTCAACTAGTGTCAATTTCTTCAGTAGTAACATATTTGTAATGTTGTTAGGAAATTAAACGGGAACGTTTTGTGTGATTCATTGTTTATTACTGTTTATTCACGGCCTAATGAGAGATAGTCACGGAATTTAGTGCTGAACTGTTAGACTGCGGGAGTGAAAAGCTATATTTGACCGTTACATCCACATATCTATTAATGTACCAGGTTTTAAGAATCAGTAGAGATTGATAGCAGAATAAACCATCATAAAACTCAATGTTACCGTTTTATGCACATTTTTGAGAACAGCAATATCAAAGAATACAGTAAACACAAAAGTGGAATTGGTAGATGACAATAGGATGGCAGCAACCAATAAGCGTCTGACGGTTACTATATAGATTCCCATCATGTTACCGTATTAAAAAAAATACATCACGCAAGCATTTTTAATTACTGTTCCAAAACAAACAGTCTATTTCTATACATTTTATGTCTACCAGAATCAATATTTTTTGTCATATCTACACAAGATAAACTTTGGCAACTTTGCTACACTTTTTAAGAGCAAGTCCTACGATAGACACAAATAGGAACAACACAGTTAGAACATTCAAAGTGGTTCAAACAACAGTGAACAAAATCTAGAGGGATAATTAACAGTTTACTAGCCAACTCTAAGAATAGTCTAAGAAACTTGCAAACATCTGTCAAGGTACAGAGGTACGAGCTGCTGAAATCTATTTGTGCGTTTAGAAACAAGTATCCCGCGCGATGGGGCAACCCTGCTGGTCATTATTTTGATAGTATTCTATTGTACCGATTAAGAACTCATATATTTATCCCGTGTATCTTTCTGATCAATTCGTTTGTGATTTACCCGTCTGTGAATCATTGCTGCATTGGCTGAAGCTGGTTGCATATGTTTACACGATTCGATTTTACTAAGGTCACGAAAGGATAGTTTCTGTGCTCTCAGTGTTCTATATAAATCTCTCAAAAAAGTCAACTGTCTGTATTGGGGTTTTTTTGTTAACAGCGTAGATAATACCCATGATTGCTTCTAACAACACTTTTTATAAATTAATCACAAATTGCGCTGGTTATTGCTCACAAATTTTCACAGAATGCTCTTATAAAGCCATCTTTAAACTAATTATGATTTGTGCAAGATAAAACCATATTCCCACACGTGAGACTTTATCAATTCAACATACATATCTGTAATAACTTGCCCGTTTTTGTAAGTTCGTAATGTTTATTGTCACAATAAAGCGAATTGGGAACCTCAGGGTTACCAAGACTGAAAGCAACTGATTAATACGCCATAATTTCCCCACTTTTCCATCTCTTTTTTCCATATTTGTGAGCCACGTTTGTCACCACCCTGAAAGGCAACTATCTCATACCGTTCTCCACACTTCAGGGGCACAGCTGGATCAAATCTCGGAAGCTGTCGTATATAACAAGCAACTTTGGATTCTGTAGCCTTAACCAGAGCAACTCGCACTTCATGCGCAATTTCAACGAGACTTTGTCTCAAAGGAACTCGTTTTTCAGGTGTGGAAATACTTTGATCTTGATTCATCTGAAGAACAGTCAGAAGTGCAGGAAGTTTTGAGTCGGACTGAAAGCAGTTTTGTTTAGATTCATAGGTGCTCGATAATTCTTGTCTAGCGCACAAAA
>JTDE01002999.1:0-12917 GCA_014338405.1 Paragonimus skrjabini miyazakii | reverse complement strand
TCTTTTTGGAAGTTTCGTAAGAAAATAATTCTGAACAACTGTGTTTGCTTTGTCATCCTGAGTTTGTTCCAAATGATCCAGTCGAATTATGCCTTTTAAATACTGTCGAGTTTGCTTTAAGCATTTTTGAGGTGTGAGGTCGTCTTTTAAAGCTTTCTTTGCTTCCCTCAATCTGGTTAGGTTGTTGTTCGTCGGTGGGTTCCTTCGAGGTCGCCGAAGCAATATTAGACTCAATTCCATTATTCCAGCTACGAAATTAAAACGGCTTCTGATTTTGAAAACTCTCTGGATGAAAGTAGCAGTCAAGTTGTTAGTTTTGCAAATTATTTACGCCACATAACAGCAGTTTTCAATTGGTTGACGCCAGCCATCAAATGATGATTGATCAGCTCTATCAGTGCACACAGTATTGACCTCAGTTTCGATCGATTTCATAGAAACCCGTATCATACACAAAAGCTTTCAACCGATACATCAAAACTTTTATCAACAAACCTTCGGATTTCCGCACACTGAAACAGATTTCCTCGCGAAAATTATCACTAAATCATAGAACGGAACCGTGATGAATTATGGCTTTGGATAGTTTATTGTCCATTCATTGGAACTGTACGGATGTGACGAATTCAAAACAGTACGTAAGCAACAGAAAGAGATTCAACAGAATGTCACTAGGTCGTGTAAGGCGTTACAAAATTTCTTGACATCTAATCTAGCAACTAGAAGATCACTCATCACTATTAGAAATGGTCGGTTTGGAAATCCACCCACTGGTATTTCATAGAGTTACCGATCGGAGTTTGAGTATGCATACCTATCGGTGATCTCGGAAATTTATAGATTATGGATATTGTGCTTAATCTGAGGACATACGGTTTGAGCGTTTTTTTGTTTCTGTGCTACGTCAACCTCGGTAAACCCATACAGTTTTACTCATCTGATGATGAAACAGATTTTAGCACTTCTTTTCTGCCCTTGGAAGTATGATTTCATGCATTTAGATCTCTTAACGACCTTCATCGTAAGTGAATGAATTTGAGAGTCCCGATGTCGTTCGTGATAATAGTAATGCGTAAAATTACGGAAGACATTTCTTAACAAGAAAGGCAGTAACTAGAAATGTCAATAGTCGTGCGGATGAGTACACTGTAGTAATTGCTTAGTGTAGTTGTGTATAACACCGGGCTTTGTACAGTGCATTTCTCCTGCACATTTCGCTTCATTTCATTAGTTACATATTACAATCTGGGAATTTCTATCAAAAAGATCAGTAGGAACTTAGAAGTAAAACGAAGAACAAAGTGGTTCTCATTGTTGTAGACAGTCGATATACTTTTACCCAATAAATCTTTGGCACTTGTCCGTGTAACCGACCGTTGGCGATTTGGTCAAATTGGATCTGTTGATATCTGTTTTCGGACTGGTTGATTGTCAGACTGTCCATAATTATGGTTAACATGACATGTATTTTTGAGCACGTACTGAGTGGCTGAAGTCTGGCGTACGCACTCACGCCTCGTATTCAGATTCCTATCAGTCACTGAAACAACCAGACAGTGATGAACAAGTATTTCTGTGCACGGTAGCTTCCACTTGTCAGTATCCACGATATATATGAAGCGGAAAAACCCTTAGTGTACTCCAAGGATGTATTCCAGTTCACTTTGAGACAGTATATAAGTTGTTGTCAAAAGATCAATAGAATGATGGTTCCTGACTCACCGAGTTGTTCTGGCCAAAATGAGACATTATGCCTTTCGCAAGTGTTTTAAAGACCGAAACTGGAATGGATATTATTGTCCCATTTCACAATACAGGTTAAAGATTACTGTTTGAACTCATAGATAGCATTATGTTCCTGACAAAATGCGGCAAGAATTACGCGAAAGATAGGACGCAAAACGCCTTCTATATTCTCTGTTCAAATTCAGTTAGGTTGAATAGCGTGTCCAAAAATTCACATCCGAATAGGCCTACAACGAAATTCCTTAATTGATCTAAATTTGGCCAAAATGTTATTCAATCGGCCAATCGTAATGATTACGTCCCTGTTTATTTGTATCCAATGCAATGGCAATCTGCGTATTATGAGGCGGTAGTAGTTTGGAATATGAAAGTTTGTTCATAGACGCATTCACCTTAAACCCACAGCTAGTCTCTATGTAGTAACAATCACACAGCAAATATACTAACAAAACTGTGATGTAATCCGTATCGTGAACATTATAACTGTTTATGTAGTTAAGAAAAAATAACACAACGTTTCCTTACAGATTACGATCATCAAGTCCACCGCAGTTTGAACAAAAGTCCGGGTTGTTGTAGTAATCAAACTGTTTCTTCTTTAGACGATCAGAAAATTTTGTCTGCGCCGGGTCAAATATGGATAGGTATTTAGTAACTGGACTCATATCTGAAGTAACTTAAGAAACGGAATTTCTAAAATCTCCGGGATGAACATCATTGACATGCTTTATCTCCTTCTGTCATGCGACTGTTTTACTGTTCCAATATCTTATGCAGTGGATAAGTTCGATTCAAAAATATACGTTCTGTGTTGTGGCTAATTGTGTTTTGCGATTGTTATACGTTTGATCGTTATTCTATAATAGTTAAATTCTAGTTACATTTGGCGTTGCGCCTTCGCAATATTTATAATGATTACAGAAAGGGTTGGATCATCCATTACTTCGAATGCCTCGGAGGTGGAGGACTACTTGGAGAGGTTCGGCGTTTAATGCCTCACAAAATATTATTCGGACGAGAAGAAGGTTGGTTTATTCTACATTTCATCGGCATGGAAGCTTATGCACTTATCAAAAACTTGGCTTTCCCGGATTCATCAATCGCCAAAGAAAATACTTCTCTAACACTCCAAACCAATGATTTTATAGCAGTTGAATGTGCAAATTCGATCAGAATCTCAGTCGATTCGTGGTTTCGTCCTAAAATTTCAAACACAAGCAGCTAGGTGCGAGTGCGTCATCCAGTTGGAGGAACAGTTAGGTGATCAATTGATTGCTGGTATTAACTTGCCAGAGTTACAAGAAAAGCTTCTCTTGCATCATGATCAAAGATTCCAGATTATTTGTAAAGTGTGTGAACAGTATGAGGACGCAAAACAAGTTACGAAGACTACTGAGGTTCGCTGCAATTATTCTAAGGGCAACAATCCAAGGCCAAAACAAGATGACACGTTCAAACCACGTACTGATTTCCATTTGCCAAAGCCATCCGTTCAATTTTTTACAGGAAGTAATGCAAATCCAGTTCAACAACAATTTGGAAAATGCCCATCTTTTATACGCAAAAATTCCCGGTATTCATGTCCACAAAGACAGACAAAGTGCTTCGGCTGTGACAAAGTGAGTCATACTGAATCGGTATATAAATCTAGACTTTTAGATCACTTAACGACAACTTCTAATTCAAATGTTCAACCATTACCTGATGATAATTATACTCCTTTATCTATTCTGCCCCAATACACTTCTCACGTTTTTAAAACATTAGTGTCTGCTTCTGGCAAAAGTCACCACTTTATTATTGACACCGGTAGTGTCGAGTGAATAATTTTATATTCAAATCTAGCTGTATTTTATCGTGATGCAGTTCTGCAGCCCACACACGTTGACACTCATGGTATTACTGGTCATTCATCGCCTTTTGTAGGCTGCTACACCGTACCGGTGAAGTTGCCCGATGCTAGTTATATCGACCGTCAATTTTAGTTTCAAGCTCAAGTCTTTCTATTTTTGGGCTTAAGGTTTTACGATTGCTACATCCTGACATTTCTCCACTGACGTCAGTGAACGTCATAAACATTAAAAAACATATGCTGGACTGTTATAAAGCCGCAATGGAATGCGAATACCGAAGGTGAAGCTTGAAGCTTCCGGGACACAGTCTTTCTTAAGAGACGAATCATCCCATTTGGTTTGCGAGAACCTGTGCACAAAAAATTGCGATCCATGTGTGATAAAGAAGTAATAACGCCTGTTGACTCGTCAAACTGGGCGACTCCAATAGTGATATCGTTAAAAACTGACGGGATTGCACCAATAACTTGGAGTGACCACAGGTTAAGGCTGAGCACACACTTATTACAACGTACCTGTACAACAGAAGAACCCGAATATGTAATGTATATTTTGTCGGGTTTTAAAGCATTTTCAAAAATCGATTTAAATGATGCTTATCTGTAATTGCCATTTGATGAATTATCAAGTAGCTTGATTGTGATCACTACAACATTCGGATTGCATCATTACAATTTTCTACCTTATGGTTGCAACGTATCGTCAGCTGTATTCCAGGATGCCATGAATACGGTTACTAAAGAATTAGATGGTATCGAAACTTATCAAAATGATGTTATTGTTCATGCTGCTGGTGAGCCTACCTAAGATTAACGCTTCCTTTCCATTTTGAAACGATAGTTGCAATTCAACGTGGTCATTAACCCGAAGACGTAACTTTTCAGTTGTTTCTTTCTCATGCCCTAGTTACGTTGTTATAAGCAACGGTTTCGAGCCGTATTTACCAGGCTCAGCTCCATTAGTGAATGCACCGTCATCAGCCAATCTTCATGAACTCCTTCCTGTTCTGGGTGCACTCTAATATTTTTCACGTTTTATTCCGAATTTCGTTCAATGTGCCACTCCTTTGTTTGACAAGTTATCCATCAAACATTTTTCTTGATCCACGAATCACAACAGAACGCCTCGTACTTTGCTTCGTCATCTTCAAACTACTGCTGTTTTAAAACCGTTTTCTGATCATTCAACTGTAATTACCGATGCTTCTCCCACTGAAATAGGTGCGGTTCTTGGACAGTACGGTTGACCTGTTATATACATTGCACGTTGTCAGCATAGAGCCGAACCTGAGTATTCTCAGACCCAACGTGAAGCCCTTGGAGTGTATTGGGTTGTTAAAAGACTTCATAAACATCTTTTTGGACCCTGATTCACTATTGAACAGATCGTGAAGCTTTAAAATTTCTGTATCATCCTGGCAAATCGCTGGCAAAGTCATCGGCTGCAATGGTGCAACGTTACAGCATTGCTGTTAGTTCCTACCGTTACATAATTATTCATCGTGATGCACAGTCTATTCCCATGCTGATTACTTATCCAGAATTCCGTCACCGGACTCAAACTCTGACAACGCTGATTGTTTACTAGTTCAACAACTGATAGTAAAAGGTGCACTTGTGTGCGATTCTCGTAAATTCTTTAGCCCTGTTATCTCCGCCTTAAGATGTGGCTGGACACAATAAGAGCGGAGTAGATTTCCCGCATTTTTCTGTCGCCATGAAAGTTTGTCCATTACTCCAGATGGATTACTGTGTTTTGATGACCGTGTTGTAATTCCACCGACTCTGAGATCTGATATCCTTGCGGACTTGCATTCCGGACATTTAGGAGTTGATAAGATGAAGCAGCTTGCACGCTTATCTTGCTGATGGCCGGAATTAGAATCAGATATTGACCATACTACCAAGAAATGTACCAAATGTGTACACAAGATTCATGCGAAACAACCATGATGACTTCCGTGGCTTGATAAGTTTGAAACATTTCAGGGAGTTTATGCTGACTACTGTGGTCTTTCTATGCGTAAATACTATGCCCTAGTGACTACTGATGCTTACTCTGGATGGCTTGATGTTTTCCTCATTTCATCACAGGGTGCAGACTTTACACAGCATGCGTTGACAAAACTGTTCTGTCGCGAGGGTGTACTTGCTGCTTTGGTCACCGACAATAGTACTCATTTCACTACCAAGTCTATAGACAAATGGATGAAAGGACTTGGGTGTAGGCATTTGTTTATTGCTCCACGACATCCACAGTCCAAGGGACTTGTAAAGAATTTTGTACGAACACTGAAGTCTGTCATTACTTCTCTAACACCAAACTCATTTGTGGAACTTGATCGAAGAATCGATAGTTTTCGTCTGCAGTACAGAAATGCATCACATTCGGTAACTGGAAAGAGCCCCGCGATCCTTTTCAAATCTCGGTCTTGATTGTGCGAAAACAGCCGATGTTACATTCGTTAAAGGCAACGATTTACGTCCTGCTAACGGAGTAAATCTTTCTTCTCAGAAAAACTGCATGGTTAACATTCCTGAATGGAAGACCTTTCATGTCATCGGGGACAAGTTTATCAGGTTGATTTTAATTTTAGAGGTCGGTCTGTTAACAGAAACCTTGTTGTTTCTAATAATAATGATTCGTTTCTAGAAAGTTCTGTTATATTTGAAGCAAACGACATTACCGAAGTAGACGAAAAACTTGAAGAACCGATAGTCAAAAAATCTGAACGTTTGGAATCCAGACTACCACGGAATTACAATTATCCGCATGCTCATTCAAGGTGTGGCGGATGAGATGAACATGACTGATATACTTTGTTTCTGTTGTACAAGTGTTTTGCTACTCAAATATCCTGTATAACTGATACATACGATTTGACTACACACACTCTATGTCGTTGTGTCTAATTGTGTTTTGAAATTGTCATACGTTTTTCTACACAGTTCAGTTACGAATAAAATAATCATTTACTATGCCTATTTAGCATCAAGTGAAATACACCTATCTTCATTAACATGTCTATGACGAGCAGAACAAATATCCAGCTTGAGTGTCTATCACAATCGTGCATCGTAATTGCTGGGTATTGTTTCACTGGAAGTTGGGATTACATTATCACGAGGAAACCAACCTCAGACTTCAGACTGTACGTAGTGATTTTCATAACATATCTGAAAAACCTGGCTGAACTCTCTGCCGCTGTCGTGTTAGCTGTATTCCTGTGCTGTATCAGAAATTGTCGAAACCCTGTCAAACTCTGAGAAAGTGGCTGCATTAAAAGACGTTATCGCGCTTCTACATTACTTATGAAATCGGGTAAAGATCCCCGAAGTGATTTGAAATGGTCTGAGTAGTATGAAATTCTTAGCTGCCTCACTTAAGTGGGGATGTCTGAATGCACTCTTCAGAAACCGACAACCCAACCCACTTCAGAAATGTTGCACCTTTTTGCAATAAAATGATTCTTTTTTGGTAACCAATGAACATGGAACTTTTCCCCTAAAAGTCCCGTTAAATCTGATAACCGTAGAAGCAGCGTCCAGGTGGGAGGTGCAATGCACCCCTGGCTGATATGAGTAAGAGTTAAATATAACCAAGGCATATTATTTGTTAACATACGGACCAGAATTCGAAGGTAAGAGCTGCCGATCTTCAAAACATCAGCAATGGAATTTCGATTACTTGAAAGGAGATTTTCCATGCAACTGACACCAATAACATTTTCAAGGAATTAAAATTGGAGTAGTCTGTAAATAGGATTCCACAAAAGTCATTATGTCATTTGCGGACAGCTTACGCAACGTATTATCGACCGGTTCACGGGGACCAAATGGAATTATGATACGTTTCATGAAACTGGGTGTAACATCCACGTCAGTGGCTTAAAGAGCATGGCACCAGACTCCTTTTACTATCTTGTTATCAGTTCGTGACTTCTGATTTCAGACGATTCAGCGAGTATTGCGAAAAATCTTCTAAACTTTCATGTGCTTCAAACCAATAAAAGATGGAGTAGATATATTGGCAAAATGGTAGTCGTGTATAAGAAAGCAACTGTTCATTTGTGAGCGAACGTTCACAGGTACCAAGAATGAGACAAACAGGTTCAGTAAGACATTTGTAAGAAATATGAGTGAACACGAAAACAATGAAAAGTTTAAATCTGTTCAGATAACCAAATGAAATGAAAGACTGAACACTACTGGTATCAGTGATAGAAGATTGTTCAGGATCACTGTTAAAAATATGTGACTTCAGCGATGGATATAATGGCTGCAGAATGCAGACCAAAATAAACCGGATCCAGTCAGTTCTTCTTGGTCGGTAATAAGGGAAACCTTTTAACCCGAAAGGCAATTGTTAAAAGGAGAGTGTAGCAACAATCTTTAAGATTATAGCAATTACCAGTAAAAGGGTAAAATTACCAGCCTAACAAGTTTTTAGTAGATGAGAATCTAACAAAATTCTTGAACGATCCAAAAAACAGCAACTAGTGATCCCAGAAGATAGGTTGCTTCAGTGATTGATAGCCCTGTAAAAAAAAATTCTATACAAGAAAGGTCTGCTGTGGGATCTTATGAAGCTTCTTGTTATGACCCTGTTGCCCGCTAACAGCCACCAAGGTGCTTGCCAGATCCCCTGCTTAATAAGAGACCTGAAAGAATTAGGTCACTACGAAGACGCGGACAACCATGAGCATATTGAGCCAGAATTTCAGGTTGCGTCTCATAAGACACATGCCACAGGTCAGTGACCAGTCTGTTAGTCGAGTGTTCAAAAAGCTTAGCATCGAGTATATGTTTTTAAATCGGTGAACACAACCTAACTGATGCAATCAATCGTCCGTCTCGCATAAACCTTGCATTAATTAAAACGCTCAAGTGTCTGAGCGGAGTAAGACCCGTTTCACTATCCCACAAAAAGCAAACCCGTTTTTGTGGTCATCAACTGTTAATGAACAGAAGGTAAATTAGACGAAATCCAGATAACTAAGTATATCTCCAAATCATTTTTCACGTTATTTACTGCGTTAATTGTATTGTTAATCGAGAAGGCACCTCCAGGTTCCCCACGGGGTGATATGTTCACACATTTATTATCACTTAGGACGAAAGGGCAGTCATCTGACCAGAACCTGACCACGTCAAAATCTGTCTGCGGTGCACTGGAATCATTAGCATTCCAGATTTTCAAATCGCTAGCGTAGAGAGGTGGATTGTTGGAAATGTTGACAGAAAGGTCGTTGATATAAATGAGAGGTCCCAAAGAATTAAGTGCTGTCCCTCGAGGATCCCTGGCATAAATCAAGGAGAGAGGTGAAAGTTCCGACCGCATCCGAAATACAAGCGTTCTGTCACTAATGAAGGAGATAATCCGGCGGAGGATGTCGTACACTTCACACTGATGTTTGAGAGAGCCATGTGGTATACGGTCAAGCTCTTTGGCGTCTTACGTGAGATAGATGTGTTAGATGTGATAGATAGATAGATAGATAGATAGATAGATAGATAGACGTGATACATGAAACACCATCCGAAAAGAAGTGTTTGGGGATACAGCGTTCCAATGAGCATTCAGTTCTCATGCCTAAGAATGCTAGTGTGGGGGATTAATTGGTGACTAACAGGGGAGTGCCAACCGTTCGCTCTGAAGATGGGTGTAACTACGGATTCGTCCCATGTATTAGGTAGAATGCCAGTCCATAGTTTTTGTTTGAGCAGCTCGTGAATGGATTGTGTAAAACAATCTATCAACTCTTTGGAGATCATGGAGTAGATCTCAGGCGGACCCGCCACACTATATGAATCATTCTGGAATAAGAGCTTTTTGGTGTCTGGTAAGACGAAAGCGGCCGTGAGATGTGGTTGCAGAAAGCTTTGCAGTGCTAGAGTAGGGTGCTACTTATTTGGTGTAACGTTGTGGACTACCAAGCAGTACTGCTTGAATGCCTCAATAACCATTTGTGAGTTAGTAAAAGTTTCTGAATCGAGCAGTCGTAGTAAGGGTCGAAAGCACATTTTCTCTCAGTCGAGGCATACAATTGAACGAGCAGTTTTCCTTCACGCGAGCCATCAATATGACCTTATATTATATGAACTTGGTGCGTTCGCGCATCCCTCGATTACACTTACTTTGAGTGGTGCGTGAAGTGTTTACTTCTTCTGAGCTGCCTGCAGATTCATACTTTGCTTATATGGGATAACGGTCATCATGAAGACTGTAGTGCGTAAGTGGATTAAATCAACAAGTCCCAGGAACACGCAACGGAAATCAGACACAAAATGCAAATCCAGATAAGTAGAAGGCCCAACGTAGGGTATATAAAAATTACCGCAGGTTGTGTGAAGATGGGAAGTTCAGGGATCCAGCTGTTGAGTGCTCGATCAGTCTAGGAATGTGCATGACACCGTTAATCTATATAAGTCAGCGGAAATGCAAACGGACGAAAGCAATGATATGCATCACGCGGACGGCAGGCAGACACCCCTACGATCTCATGTACTATGTGGAAAAGCACTGCGCGAATTATTCTACACACCGTGAAGCGAGCAGATCGGAGCTATCGCCGGAGCACTATACTATGGCATATTCTATTCGTTCTATGTGGCGTGCGGAATCAGTAGAGTTAATGGGAGTTGCAACAGAAGAAATGGACAGAAAGTCAGCCCCGAAAATTTGTTTTTCCAAAGAGGAATGGTCTGAACACGACTTCGATCTTCTGCAGATGGCTTGAAGGTAGCCTATCTTACCACATCTGTGGCACTTGGAGTTGTGAATCGGGCACGTACGATTATACTGTTTATGACCATACGACTTTTGGTTAATCCACTTTTGGGCATAGTTTTATTAGGATTACGTGTTTCAAGTGCCGCAACCTTTTGGTAAATTCCCATTGTAAACCACCGATTCTATTCTTGCACCAGCGCTCTATCATTAATGGCAATATATAACACCTTAGTGATCCGAAGGAAACCTCAACCTGCCTTGCATACGATGTATGCCATGCTTCTTAAACTATTCGTTCACACTGTATATAGGATCGTAAGGACTTCTGCCTGTTGCCTCGCCCGCAAATATTAGAGATTTTGGTACGAATGAATTACTGTTGTGTTAGAATGACATGTGTTTTGTGGTTTATAAACAGTACCAGGCTCATAATAATGGGCCTATTTAAAATGTACCAGAGATTACTTTGTCATCAAACCTTATCTAAATAAATGTTAGAAAATAGATATCCCGAAAGATTTTTCTCAGTTATGATGTCACACAAAATTGTCAATTTGTTTGGCTTAAGTGCAGTGTGATTCTTGTTGACTTTCGCCATATTCAGATTTCTGCTAGGTTCCGTACAACCTGTTCAGTTATGTTACGTTATATGATAATGTCACCATGATCAGCAATTTGCACTAAACATGAATTCAAATTAACAATTGCATATTATTTTTATATGAGTTTGGAAATGATAGTCAGTCGTTCGACTACACGTTCGTTGTTTTATGGACATTTTTCATGCTAACAATTCAACCGCTGGGCGAAGTGTTTCCCATTGTCTTGCAACTAATTCAGCAAAAAATGTTGGTACAGGTTCCGTTCAAATAACTGCCAACTTTAACTATTGCTGAGCATGTAGAAGATCAGTCAGAAGCCCTTTAGTGAAACATTGATGGTGACGATACTGAATGTATGTTGCCAGACAATCTTATCAACCGTCTTGGAGATTGGGTTGTTTCGAGCAGTACTGCAAGAATTCATTCCAGTAGTCTGTTACAGATTTTGAAGGACCAAATGCCTGAACTATCGTCAGATTCATATACCATAACGGAACCTCCTCGGGCGTTGTTGATACTTGGTATTCAACTGCGTGATTGCGCAAAGCTCAGTTTGATTAATGGCATTATACACTCTACAACAAACCGTCAGGTGCACGACCTCGTTGCTGCTGCGATGCAGCTATGGAGTGATGGCGCCTCGATTACAAAAACGGAAAATTATGCGATCTGGTCTATCTTATACTGTATCCCTTTAGACCCTTTGTTTTTCAGCATTCCATCGTTGGTGTGCACCGTGTAAACAGCTAACTAGAAGACGTAAACTTACATCATCTGGACGCCGCCAATGAACTACTGGATGCTTTGTCTGTCAACTAGATTATAGAATAGGTCGGACCTGCGATTTTCGCAGAAAAAGCCGTGTGTTATTCGACTTCAACCGGTGGAAAACGAGTGAATGTAGAGCAATTTTTTTGCTGTGTGTATTTCCTGGTATCTTTGGAAACAGTTTTGATTGACGGAAATGCGACAACTTTCCGTAGCTACTTTAGCATTTTTTCTAAACGTGTGTGACATGTTACCTCTAACCATTTGGTCAATGTAATTTTTTATAAGATTTGGAGTTTACCTTGTTAAAATGATGGTGTATAACTTATAATTTTCAGTTCATTTTCTGACGACGTTTCACAACATGGTATTTTTGACAAATTCTCATAGTTCTCACTTAAATCGCTTATGTTCAGGTTGAAATCCGACAAAACAAATTAGTTAGACTTGTAGATGGTGGCCTTGGTCTTATCTTACTTTCCGATATCGATATAAAAGTACCATTCCCACCACTATTTCGTAGTTCGGATTTTCTCAAGGACAAGTTTTTGTTAACAAATTTTCAACTTTATAATATTGTCACCATTTACAAATTTCCTTGTTTTGTTGTCAATACATTTGATCATGATTCAACTGATTGCACAATTCATTATACCACCTTTGTAAAATTGATAGGATCTTTGTTAATCCACAGTCTACAATCACAACACTTTTGCCACATACAGTAATTACACCTGTGAACAAATATTTTAAGACACATGTATCATAAAATGTTTGCTTTGCCCACTTAATGGGAGCATTGTTTTTATAGCCTTTTTTTGCATTTTTGTATGTAACTGTTTGTCGGTTATTAGCTGTTTATTGTAAACGAGTTCTGTGAATAAGTGGAACGTTCCTGGCTAGGTGTACCCCATCAAACATTTTGATGATCGAGGCCAGCAAGCTCGCGTCATCTTTATTTTGCTCTGGATAAGAGATGGAATTGCAACCTGTTCAAGTATATATGATCCATCACTCAGTAAACATGTTAGACTTCAACTAGCGTTGCTCCCTGGATCTGTTTTGTGATGTGCAATGTTAATTTGTTGTTTGCAGATGACTGATTGAAACCCAGGTGTTACGCCAAGAATGCAGGTAGAAAATCAAACCTAAATTACTCTGATGTTACCCTCAAAATGAGGAAGTAAATCCATAGTACCAAGTCCTTCCCCACGTT
>JTDE01002998.1:62201-77077 GCA_014338405.1 Paragonimus skrjabini miyazakii | reverse complement strand
TTTCTTTTTTGTGAGGCAGACCCTGTTGTACTTGGATTACGAACGCTGAACATTGTGTGTTTTGTCGCTTGTGACTGACTGTGTGGGATATTACAATTTTGGCACTCACGGTGGGACACTAATTTCCGAATAATGCTCAGTTCATCAGATACCGAAGAGATGTCGAAACTTATTCAGGAGACAGAGAAAGTGTGTATTTCTGACACTGAACATGCACGGCACGTACGACAAGAGCGTGGACTTTCAGCACCAGAGAAATACATTATTGGAGAAGACTTCCACATCTGGGAAGCTCAGGTGCGTCGCTACGTGAGACACTTCTCCCCAGACATGCAGGTGGACATCGTGTTGACTTTGATTTCCCGTGAGGCATACAGAAAAATTGTTGATTTTGATATCCCAGAGGATCTTGGGAGCCTATTTCATTTTTTACGACGAAGGATCGCAGGCCTCCGCCCTGCATTTGAATATCGGAGGGAGTTTCATGAAAGACGCCAACGCAGTACGGAAAGCTTAATGGATTATATACAGCAGTTGAGGAGACTAGTGCGACTGGCGTTTGTAGAAGAGACGCAGGAGAAGAGGGATAGCCGTATTTTAGAAAGGTTTTTGGAAGGGATCCGACATCCGCAGTGTCAGCGTGAATATCTCCTCCGCTCCCCTAGAAACTTGACCAAGGCTGAGAAGCTGGCTGAATTGTTGGACCAGGCGGGACAGGTTGAGCCTGCTGATTAACAGTTCACGTGTATGACTCAGGGCCCTCTTGCTAATCGAGGGCAGGGTCGGATGGCCAGCCGAAGCGCTTGCACAAAGGGCAAAGATTGTGCACAAGGCCAGCTAAAGGCGGAAGTTCCAATGAACGGGCGACCCGGCTGGCGGAGATGCTTCATATGTGGCCGGCATGGACACGTGGCACGTTGGTGCCCTTTATCCGCTCGGAATCGCACGCATCTTGGTAAGTCCCCGGTGTGTCAGTCGCGTATTCCTCTTGTTTCTAAATATGAGAATAAGAATGTTATGTTGTGCCCTGTTTTGAAAGCACAAATTGGTGGTCGTTACTTTGATTGCTTGCTGGATTCCGGGTTTATATGTGGTCTGTTTGATAGAGAGACATATACTGCCTGCCAGCTTGACGTTGTTTCAGGGCTTATCAGCCAGATTCCAGCTGTTAATGGACAACGTTTATGTATCCTGGCTTGTGTTCGCGGAACTATGCAGGTAGGGAAGTGGACTTGTACGCTGAGATTCCTAGTTGCTCTTAAATTACCATTTCACATTATTTTGGCAAGTGATTATTTAGCCGCCACCGGATGTGTCCTGGACCTGTCTGACCGTACGGTACGCACGTTTGGCGAGCGTTTTCCTTTAGAACCTGCGTACAAAACATTGTCGGGTCTTGTGAGGGCTCCGGAAGGACAACACCCAGCCAGTGAAAAGGCGCACCTGGAATCAGAGTGGCAAACATTTATCAAAAGCGTTGCTTCCCACCTTCCAGCACATATAACACATAAAGTACGGGAAGTAATAGAGAAATACCGGGCGACATTCTGATGGGATGGACTGCCGCCTGGACGCACCCATGTTGTGCGACATAGTATTGATACAGGTGAGGCACGCCCGATTCGACAAGCGGTTCGTCGCTTACCAATCCATTTCCAAGAGCAGGTGGAAAAACTGCTGGTGGAGATGTCGGAAAGAGGTGTCATCCGACCGTCAACATCCCCAAGGGCGTCTCCAGTAGTGTTGATTAAGAAAAAGGATGGTTCTTTAAGATTAGGCGTTGACTACCGTCAGTTAAATGCAGTGACAAAAAAGATTCGTTTCCACTACCACGGATCGATGAAACTATTGATGCTGTTTCGGGAGCTGAATGGTTTAGCACCCTGGATTTGGCGTCTGGTTATTGGCAAGTGGAAGTGGAGCCTAGTGATCATATGAAAACCGCATTTGTAATACCCTTCGGTTTGTACGAATTCGAAACCATGCCATTCGGATTAACGAATGCGCCGACCACCTTCCAGAGGTTAATGCAACAGGTCCTGAGTGATCTAATCCCTATACAGTGTCTGGTCTATTTGGATGATGTGATCGTCCATGGACGATCTATTGATGAGCATTTGTATAATTTATCCAGCGTCTTTTCCAAATTTAATGAGGCTGGATTGAAGTTAAATCCTACGAAATGTTCTTTTATGCAGACTGAAGTGAAATACCTAGGACACGTCATCTCTAGAGCCGGTGTGGTTTGTGATCCCAAAAAGGTGCGTATGGTGAAAGAATAGCCAATTCCTGTAAGTGCTGACGAGGTCCGCAGTTTCCTCGAGTTGGCTTCTTATTATCGACGGTTTGTTCCCGGATTTTCTCACGTGGCTAAACCCTTAACGACGTTGACTGAGAAAGGACGTTTGTTCCAGTTGTCTGAAAAGTGCCAACGGTCGTTTGAACGGCTATAAGATGCATTGTGCACTGCCCCTATTCTAGCGCTTCGGGATACTAAGGCAGGCGCGACAGCATTTATCCTAGACACGGACGCTAGTGAAGCTGCCATAGGGGCTGTCCTGTCCCAGTTAGATAATAACAATGTAGAGCGCGTCATTGGTTACGGAAACAGAAGCCTCAACAAAAGTGAGAGGAATTATTGTACTAATAGAAAGGAGATGCTAGCCTTGGTACATTTTATCAAACATTTCTGCCATTATCTCCTAGGGAGACGTTTCTTGGTTCGAACGGACCATTCATCTCTTCAGTGATTGAGAAATTTCTAGGATCCAGATGGACAGGTTGCCCGTTGGCAAGAATTCTTACAAGAGTATGACTTTGAATGCAAACACAGGCCTGGATTGCGTCACCGAAACGCTGATGCGTTGTCTAGACGACTGAATCGCAGCCACGGAGATTGCCCGTCATGTTCGACTAGTTACTCTTTGATGATTACTGTCAGACCGGAGGAGGGTAAACGATGGACAATCATCCAAAGCAACGATGCTGATCTGCAAATCATATACAATCGAATAAAAGAGGGTGGTCCACGTCCGACCACTGAAGAGATGGCAGGATGCAGTTGGGAGGCGCACTGTTTGTGGTCGTTGTGGCGCCATCTCTATATAGCGGATGATGTCTTATACTACCAGTACGGCTCCGAATATGATGCCTTGATTGTAGTCCCCGAATCAGCGTTTCGTATGGTCTTGGAGGAGCCTCATGAGAATTTGAGGCATGCGGGCCAGAACAAATTGGAAGCTGCTGCAAGACAGCGTTTCTGGTGGCCTCACCAACGAAGAGATGTCAGAAATGTGTGCAGTAATTGTAACCTGTGGGCACAAATTAAAGGCCCTAAGAGACGTCAGTGTGCACCGTTACAGAGTATGTTGACGGAATACCCGAAAGAGGTAGTGGAAGTCGAGATTGTTGGACCACCACCGGAGACCAGCCGGGGAAACAGATACATCCTAGTGATGATAGATCATTCCACCAAATGGTTCGAAGCCGTGCCAGTTCCTAGAGTAGAAGGCGTAACAACCGCCAAATTCATCTTTGACCATTGGATGTCGCGCTGGGGTGCTCCGACTCAGCTGCATTCTGATCGAGGATCAACTTTCGAAAGTGCCTTGGTGCATGAACTTTGTAGAATAATAGGCATAAGAAAAACGAGGACGAGTGCCTATCATACATAAGGAAATGGTGCCGTGGAACGCGTCAATTGCACGCTAAAATCTCTCCTAAATGCGTTCGTAAATTCAGAAACCACCAGATCGTGGGACGAAGCTGTTTCTCATTGCCTGCTTGCATACCGGGCTAGCGTCCATTCCTCTACTGCACAATCCCCACATTATCTGTTGACGGGAAGGGAATTGCGGCTGCCATCTGATTTGTTTGTTCCCAGGTTGCCGCCAGACAACCTGTTGACTTCGGATTACTGCATCCAATTACGTGACCGATTGATGAAGGCATATACCTTAGCGCGTGAACACCTGCGAACTGTCCAGCGGAGGCAAAAAGATTATTATGATAAGGAGGCTTATGGCAGCCCCCTGCAACCGGGTGATAAAGTCTGGCTACGTGCGGAGGCGTCGGAGATTAGAGTGCCCAGAAAATTGTTTCGTGAATGGAAGAGACCATATATTGTGCATCAGATTATTTCCGAATCCACCTGTACTATACATGATGCCAACAACGACCGGTCTGGGTTCAGAGTAGTACACTTCAATCGGTTGAAGCCTGATACGACAGGACAAGATCGGCCGACTAATTGGAACGATTTGGCAGTAGCTGAGGAGTGCATTATACAGCCAGAAGGAGGACTGTCAGAACCACTGCGGCCAGTGCTTTCGACAGGAGGGAGTAGTGTAATAGCATGTAGTGTGCCGCCATCTTGTTTGACCACACACTCCATTCCGCTTCCTTTCAGGTCCTTGAACAGGCGAGCGGGCTGCATCTATGCACGGGGCTCAAGAAGATGACCAACCAGAACCCGAGGTCAGCGGTCAGTGAGCATGAGGCCACTTCCGATTGGTGGTTTGTTTCCGGACCGTGGGGTCCCCTGTATATATGCACAAGGACACGGTGTGAACGGAATCTCCTTCGGTATCTGTATTGTGTTAATACACGTTCCTCGTTGCTTTGTGACTTTTCTTTTTTGTGAGGCAGACCCTGTTGTACTTGGATTACGAACGCTGAACATTGTGTGTTTTGTCGCTTGTGACTGACTGTGTGGGATATTACACAAGTAGTTACTGCTTGGATATATGATTTGAAGTTTTTCGCATAATTGTTATTTTTTATAATTTTAATACCTTGTAGTCCGATTACATTTTATCTACGTCCAATTATGTTTAAAAACATTATCATATAGCGAATTTTGATGACCAAAACCGTTCGTCAAACAAGGTCAACTGGTGTCAAAACCACTTGTTCTAGCTCTAAAGTTGATATTGAACGACCTAAAGGCAAATGCTCTAGGACCAGAACTTACAAGGACCCTTTCAAAGGGGGTGAAGACAAATTGGTGGTTCCCACCAATACCCCTCAAACTAAGAACTGTTCTATCCCCCTAGACAATGTGTTGACCGAGTTATTCGGTGAGGTATCTAAGCTGGAAGCCGAAATTACTCAACTAAAAATAAGCCACGCTGTATTTGATCCTCTAAAGGAGAATCTAATCTCCCTATCTTCAAAGTACCGGAAAGTCCCAAAATAGATAACATAGAGAGCGCAAGCATGTTTCGCAACATTTTGACAACAGAAGTCATGAAACAAGTGCGTTGCCTACATAACGCCATCATATTCAATGTGCCAGATAGGCTTCACCTGAACGGCATTAAAATGCTACTCACGATGATTACTAATATATATATATATGTATATATATATATAGACTCGACATCATATACCTGCATTCGTCTACGTAAGAAGACACAAAAGCTCTGCTGCCCGCTTTTGTTCAAATTCCAGGGCAAAACAATTGCGAGACAGTTCACCCAATATCAGGACCTTGTCAAGTCCAAAACCTCCCTTAAGCTGATAAGAATTATGTAGGATAGAACGCTACTTGAAAGGGAATGTCAAAATTGCTTATTGCGCAACAATGTCGCCTCCAAGCGTGTGGCCCAGCATGCATTCAAACAGGGTGCGATGATGTCCAAGGATAATGATTCGAGTCCAGCTGAGTGTGTAGCTTCGTCTTGCTGTATCACACGCGAGGATGCCAATGTTCCCCCTGAAAATATCAGCGACATAACAAAGGTCAATATACTCGCTGACTTGATTAATCTAACAGTAGATCTTGACAGTTCCAACAACCTACCTTGCGAAGTGGCGGCCGCTGTCGAGGAGTCAACTTGCAAACAACAGCATGTAAACAAATGTGCCCCAATTGGACCAAGTGGGACGTCCAGATCCCAACCTGCCTACGCGGTAGCTGGATCAGAAAAAGTAAGGCTCAGACCATCTACCAGTCAGACACACGCCGGCATTCCAACTTTAAACTTATCCGAAAGGAAACCAACAACCGATCACCAATGGAAAACTGGTTTCAAGAAGCTCTCCTCAAGTCACTATCCTACGACTCGCTCGTGTTTACCTCCTCCGCATCACAAGGGAAAAAATAAGCATGTAGGCCCTAACCCATTGGAAAAAAGTATGTATCTATTACCAACCCCTGATCCTAGGCCTCTCCCCAGCAATAGCAATCTTTTACGTGACACATCTTTTATAGCAAGTCTCAACCAGAACCCCATCATTATCAGCAGAGTTGCTTACCCCATGCTTAACGCCCTTTTTACTACGAACAGCCTCCATACTATGTATGCTCACTTAAATTCAACTCATGATCCCTTCGCTGATAACGTGCATGTGGGTATGATCAACCTATTTCAACCCTACCCTTTTTAGTGCGTCACACCCCGTTCAAGCCCCCCCCCCTGCCCAGTTTACTTCTCATATCCTCATTGCCCCACCACACCTTACTGACACTTTTCCAACACTTTCTGTCATGGAGTCAGACGCAGGCGACACTCCGTTAGTCATCGATGCGCTCATTATGACCGCATTAGACCAAGCGACGTTACCGAAGTCTTTGCATCACAAAGAACCTTCTGTTTTGGACATTTTTGAAGGTCTAAAAATGATGTCGAAAAAGGAAAATGCACTAAGTTTATTGCTTATGAATGCACGCTCGCTAGTTAATAAGTTACATATTTTTAGATCTTTCATCTTCTTATACAATCTTCACATTATTCTGGACACTAAAGCTTGGTGTACCCCTGAGACTTCAAATACCCAACCAAGTGGTTTTGGTTATCATATGTTCCGTGAAAATCGCGATATAGGACGTGGCGGTGGATGTTTAAGTTACTTAAGGGAGCAGGATTCTGCAACCACATTCGATGAGCCGCGTCTCGATAGGATTGACGACTCATTGTGGCTGTCAGCGTCAACTGAATCATGTGACCTACTCTTAAGATGCGTTTACAGACCACCTAAAGCCACTCATGGCGACATGACTAACCTTATTAACGGAATGAATTATGTGTCAAAATTGCCTACACAGTACAAAATAGTTGGTGGAGATTTCAATATGCTCAGTATCTCTTGGACCTCTTTCATAGTCCCTGCAAATCAAGCAGAACTTATCGCATTTGTCCAAGTAAATGGTTGCTGCCAGCGCGCTTTAGCACCTATCAGACTAGACCACAATTTAGATCTCGTTTTTACAACAGGTATCTCTCCTGCAACGGTATCCATCATAAAACAGTTTCCAGGAAGTAGCCAAAACGTGGGCAACACCACGCTTGATCAAAATCCGTAAAAATATCGAACATAATATGTTATCGCAAATAAAATTCACCGACTGGAAGGTGTCCACCACTCTATTGAGATCCTTGGGGCCGAACGCATCCTTTCTGATCTCTGACATTAGTATTGCAACAAAGCGTTCAATGAACACTTCAGGTTTTGCATGAATATCTTAGCGCCGGAAAGATCAAAGCGCTGTCGTGTGTGTGGTAAAGGCAGTGTTCTCATTCCGAAGGAGCAAAGTAAGCTCAAAAGTCTCAAATCACGGCACGAAAAACACATGATTTCTCTCTTAATATTCGATTGCATAAAATGTTCGACATTATAGAAAATAGAACCAAAATACTCCACTTAAATGAGGAAAAACGTACGTTTAGCAGCAAAGAGAAGAGCTTTGAGTTGATACAGTTATTGAAACGCAGGAGCTGTACAGCAGACCCTATCATCTCAATAGTTACACTACAGAACAAAACTACCGTAGATGATCCCGTAATAATCTGCGAGGTCTCCAATTCGTATTTTGCTGCTTCGTACAACATTGAGGGAAATATATTGCCTTCACCTCTCCCTGTAAAGACAAATACGTTCTTAAGCCACGTTTCTGTTGATGCAGTAAAAATACGCTCTCAGTTAGCTACTATCAAACCTTCTTATCTTCCTGATCCAAAGGGTATTCACCCTGTTATTCTCAAACACGGAAGAAATGACAGTCCTCTACTTTTGCTTAATATTTACAAATCTCTCTCTAACAGTAGGCACCTTTCCTCTCCAATGGAAAAATTCTATAATTCAGCCTCATTATAAAGGTGGCTCGCGACAAGACATCAACAATTATCGTCCCATTAACCATACTTCAATTTGTTCTAGAGTGTTGCAAAGGATAATAAAATGTCGTATGGTTGAATTCTTATTATCGCAAAATTTTATAAACTACTCCCAGAATGGGCTCCTCAGTAAACGTTCGTGCATGATGTGCCAGCTGGAATTCTTTGATCATGTTACAAAATCTGCTAATTCAGAGAATGCAACTGTTATACTTCTGGATATGCAGAAAGTTTTTGATCGTGCGCCTCATAAGCGTCTTCTGATCAGCATGGCCTCTTTCGGTGTATGTGACCCATTGCTCAGCTGGTTTGCCTCATACCTTGTAGACCGTACACAAACAGTGAAACTAGGAAATAACAGCTCAATGCCCAGATCAGTCACCAGTGGAGTGACACAAGGAAGCGTCCTGGGACCGTTACTCATTTTTATGTATATAAACGATATATGTGAAGTTACCAAGCATGGCAAACTATTCCTATTTGCTGATGACATCAACCTTGTCTACGCCTTTCCCCATGGCGGTCTCAATCCTTGTTTGAGAAATATACGGGAGGACTTCGGGTCACTAGACTCTTGGCGTCAAACTTGGCTGGTGAAGTTTTCAGTCAGTAAATCCACCATCGTTGCACACGGTTGTCATATACCAGAGGACTTTATAAAACTGGATGGTCATGGTATTTCAACTGCCAACTCAGTCCGCGACCTAGGTATATGTTACTCAAACTCAGTCAATTTTGCTGAACATGTATCTTTTCTAGTAGCTAAAACTAGACTAACGATTTGATACCTTAAGCACTCATTCTTCCTTCCTGCAGCTCGACTACACCTCTATAAGCTGTGCGTTCGACCTCAACTTGAGTACTGCACGTTCATATATAGTCACTTGCGCAAGTCTGATAAGCTAGCTCTGGGAAGTCTTCAACGTGCAGTCACGAAAGGTTTAGTCGGTTATCCATCTTCTCTGAACTACAGAGAACACTGCCAGACACTTGAACTGGATTCTTTTTGGCTACGACGTCTCAAGCTGAACCATGCACTCATGTATAATCTAGTTTATGACAATGAATTCACTATCAACTTCGCGATTCGCCTTCAGCGTAGCTCAAAATACAACATCAGGAACAAAGAGTTCACTTTGACAGCTCTTAAATCCCGTAGAAACTGCGTTCAAATTTTTTCCCAATGAAATGTCTTTACATTTGGAACAAACTCCCACATGTAATTAGATCCAGTAAGAATAAGAAGCATTAAGGAACGTCACGTCCATTTTCAAACTCTGCCTATCTGAAGACGATATCTTTGAAAACGGACCTACTAACCTCTAAACATCTCATCTGATCTAATAACATCTGAGGAGAAACCTATATCACAGGGTACAACGCCAAATACACTTCGAACTGATCATAGCTATCAACTTCATCATTTAAAGTATTTCTCAATTTCGCAGCTTATTATTTCTCCAGTAGGATAGATTTTCTACATTATTGTGTCCAAAACTTGCAGCTGAAAAACAAAACTATAGCCAACACATGGTAACATAATACACGCCCCCGTCAGTAATAACCAAACCATCCTGGTACACTCTTACTTCATACTTAATGATAACCAGTTGTGTATAGTTATTAATCACTATGCAATAGCTGTGTACGCTAAAACTGTTTGGAAAATAATATTTAACTTAACCCGTTCGCCTCATATGATTACATATAAATCTGTGCCTCTTCCTATCTTAATAAACCACCTGGCAATCTTCCCGTGTTGCTAAACATCTTCTCCATTTTACATATCGGCCGTGTATACTAAATCGACATCGGAATTCGGCTGTAGTCATATATTAGGAAAAGCTGTGAATCGTGCTCTCTTCGTGTTATACGATAACAATTATTTGTTGGAGATATAAATTTTATTAACCAACACAAAATTATAAATGTTATCTAAAAGGTTTGATTAGAAAACATCATATTCCGTTATTTGTCAATCTTCACCTGATCAGTTTAAGTTCTCCCGTTTATCACGTAATTTTGCTTTTTGTTCCTGATTCCACGACTGGCTCTAACGCCAGATAACATTCCATAATGTCCGGACAATCAAAATCCTGTGCTGGTTGGACAATTCGCAAGGTCTGTGAAATTCCGTCGATTTAGAGGAAATAACGAAGTCCAGTTCAGAAGATCGTCCATTTCTCTACAAAATTCGGGGCCCTCCTACCTTCCTTCATCTTGACAAAGATTTCTACATATTTTTCCAGAACCGTCTACATTAAATAAAGGCGAAATTCTTCGACGGTTCATTTTCTCCATCTTGAAAACTCCTTTTTCTGGCAGAACCTTGACCATAAGGCCAACGTTAGCCTTGTGATGCTAGAATTTATGTATGTACTCAGCATTTTTTGTCCAACATGAATAATTTCGAGAGTTATCTTTTCAAAATAGAGTAAACCAAATGCTTCTTTATAAACTGGAATTTTCCTCTCTTATTATGTCTATTTTTTTCACGTTATTTTCATAATTGTTTTATTGTACAATTAACAATTATGTGTACGGTTTGCTTTTTACGTTACATTTTCTATACTGACCCCGCTCATCTAAGCGTGCTTTTCCACAGATGCTTTGAGAAATGTACCATTATTATTATTATGTTACGCTTACACGAAGCCTGAACGGTTTGCTCGCCTGCCACAATATAACGCGCATTCGAAACCAGGAGCGCATACAGACTGAAGTTGAATTGTGTGACAACATGCTGCTGTGTTGTTGACGCCGTTCTAGTTTTCCCTCTCGTAAGTCGCGCGCATGGCTAACTGGGCCTTTGACTCATGCTTGTTTGTGTAATTTCCTTTAACAAGGCTGTCGTTAGAACCCTTACTTCGGAGGTACGCTGTCCCCCGGTGTTTCCACGTAGTCCTAAGTGTGATGTACAAATGTGGCAGCGTAAGGATAGTTGACTTTTACTTGATGGTATTATGTTGTGGACGTTGACTTATCCTTCGGTAACAAGCTTTTTAGCCAATTTTTGCATCTTACTTCCGCTCATGTGGAAAGTCTTCACTTCTCCGCTCCTCGCACTGCACGTAGGACGCTTACAGGCTGTACACTATGTTCTCGGTCGTGACAGTGTTTACAGTACTGGGCTGTTTGTTGGCTTCTTAACTATCATACTTGGGTAACTCACTGAACTTGTCGAAGCTTTATAAGGTCGTTCCCACCACAATCAACATGGGACAAACTTGAAGCGCACCAATCTTATAACATTATTAGCAGGCATTCTATTATTGCTAGATTTATTTTCCAGCTCGTATCGCGTAACCCGAATATGCCCTCCTAAACTTGTATAACATTCGATCATAAGTCGTACTCGTGAGTACACCACACGGTGGGTCCTCGTGAGTTTCGGTCTCTCCAAAAGTCAACTTTCCTACGAAATACGCAACAGTGTATGTCTTCCTGCAAAGGCTCCACTATAATTTCTTCGGTCATGACCAGTAACCCAGCAAAAGCCGTTGCCGCAAAAGCGTTCATTTTCCTTACGTTATCTTCTAGAGCTGGCAAACAACGTAAACATCGCATGAATTTTATCGCGAAACTTACCCAACTTATCAGAACTCCTCTAAAGGCCTCCCTCAGCGTTACTGCTAAATTAAAGCAAGTAGCTGATGTGTAAAGTGTTGAAACGCGGATAACCAAGCCGTCTCGACATGCAAAAAACCAAATTGACGCGAGATACTCAACAACTTTGTTATTAAAATTTGAGAAATACAATTGATTTTTTTATTAAATTTATCGTTACAACGGCGGTTACAAACCCCATACCAATATAATTTATCAGACAACAATCGTACACTGCGTACGGGACGAATTAATTAGTCCATCGAAATGGGACTGCAATAGGACACTCAGGGGACGATCGACCGCCCTATGAGTGTCTCATACGCTGTCCAGTTTAGATGTGAACCGGGCTGTTTTGTAAACACACCTTCGCACATTCATGCATACGGAAAATGTTTCATATATATATATGTAAACAAAATGATTTTTGAAAATTACAAATGTGCGCTGTAAAAGGCAAGCCGGACGTTCTGGCTTCGTGTACACGTTACGCTCGTAAACCGATTTTGTATATTGTGGAGACAACGGGAGACAGCGTTCTTCCGAAGCAATGGTTCCAACAACAGTCTTGTTAAGAGAAACAGTAGGAACATTACTGGGCCTTTGGCCCAGTAAGATATGCACACGACTTATACAAACGAGAAAAAATAGCTCCAACTACAAACCAGCATGCTGCGTTGCAGTATGACGCTTTGGAGTGTCAGGCAGTTAAACACCTCGCTTAACTAGGAATGGCCTTCATAAGCGTTTTCATTGATTCATATATTTCCGAGTTTAGGACAAATCGGAGGGTAGTCAATTCACGGCGTTCGTACACTGTCATGCTGTCATGTATTTGTTCTTCGCAACGCTGCGCGGACGTTCGAACGTCTGTTTAGTGAAGTCCCCCGGGGGTTATACTTCGTTTATGCAAGCAACGATGACATCCTCATGCCCAGCTCCTCTCAGGAAGTGCATATCATCCATCTGCGGACGTTGTTTCAACGTCTGTCGTTATGCGGTCTGGATATCAACGGAGCTAAGTCCGAACTCAGTCAAACCTAGCTGAATTTTTCGGCCACAGCATCTCAGCAGGAGGGACCGCACCGCTCGATTCTAAGGTCGAAGTCATTCGTTCGTGTCCGCTTCTCTACACAATTCCCAAGCTCTGCCGCTTCACTGGATTTGTTTATTACTATCGTTGGTTTGCTCCCAACTGTGCCAAGCTTATGCAACCTCTGACTGGTTTACTTCGAGGTAATAAACGTACTCTGCACCTAACCTCCGAAGCCACTACGGCCTTCGCTTTTATGAAGGAAGTACTCGGCTCTGAAGTCACGTTGCAACACCAAAAACCGAATGCACCGATCAGCATCGTCGTGGGTGCATCAAACACAGCCATAGGTGCAGTGCTACAGCAAGCAAGTCTGGAGGCATGTCAGCCAATCACATTCTTTTCTCGATGCCTCAGTAATACGCAAGCGCAATGCAGCACCTTCGATCGCGAACTTTTAACTGTGCATAGATCTGTGTGCTATTTTCGCCGCGCATTCAAGAACCGTGAGTTCATTATTTTCCCGGACCACGAGCCTCTTTTGTACGCCTTGCGGAACTACTCCGACAGACAGTCTCTTCGAGAAGCCCGAAAGCCGGACTACATAGCCCGGTTTCCTACGGATGTCCGCCATGTCTCCGGAGTCGCAAACGTCGCCGCGGATACTCTGTCACAAATGCACAGCGTTTCCATAGCCACTGACCTGATTTTACATCGCAATACAACTGCACCGCAACAGTCCGTTGCACGTTTACAGATGGCCTGAATCGCACCAACCTACTCACCGTCACAGTGCCGTGGCCACCTTCGGTTGATAGCACAACATGCGACAATACGCTGAGATACCTCAGGCCAATCGTGTCAGACTCATTTCGAAGGGCAGTTTTCAGAGCACTGCACAGCCTGTCACACCCTGGCATGAGCGTATCGCTAAAACTGCCTGCGGATTGATTCGTCTGACCAATCATGAATCTGCAAGTGTCGCATTGAGCTCGTTGCTGCTTTTCATGCCAACGTTTCAAGGTCAACCAACACACGAGCAGCCCGTTGGAAACTTTTCCCACTTCCAATGATCGTTTTGAGCATGCCCACATGAACCTCGTCGGACCACTTCCACCTTCTCGAGGCTCCACTCACCTTCTCACGTGTATCGGCCGATTCATACGTTATCCAGAAGCCATACCGCTGTCAAACTCATCAACAATATATGTTGCTTACGCTTTTGTTGAACCCTGAATCGCACCTTTTGGCTGTCCATCGATATTCATAACCGGCCGCGGTACACAATTTTATTTAGCGTTATTTTCACAGCTAATTATCCGTTAGGCGTGCACCCATCAAGCACCACAGCATATCACCAACGGGCGTATGAACTCGTAGAGCGGTTTCATCGTCATCACAAAGCTTAATTACGCGCTCACGAGCGGACGGATTGGATGGAAACTTTACCGCTAGTTCTACTTGGTATCCGCAGCTGTTTCAAGGATGATAGTACGACCCCAGCGTCACTAGTTTATGATAGTCTTCTTATACCTCCCGCTGACTTGTTTCAACTGTCAAGCAAAGTTATTGTCGACGCTCAGGACTAAGCCAACAGACCAGCCAATTACATTCGGTCGCTAAGAGCAAGTGCCATACGTATTCAACAACCCTCGTTTTGCATTCCTAAAGGACTCAACACTTGAGCTCGTATTTCTGCAGACAGATTCTGTCAAGAAAATTGCTGCAGCATTCGTCTGAGGAACCTCTCCGTGTGATCAAGCGTTCTGCAGAAACTTGCGTGATCGACAGTTTCGGTCAACGCCTTACGGCTTCGATCGATCGCCTTAAATGGGCCTCCACCGACTCATCCTACAGTAAGACAACATTGTTGCCTTTACAATAACTGAGTAAACAATTTCAGCTGTCTTCGTGATCTGTTTTACGTCCTCGTGCCGTTCACATATTCTACGAATAATCGAGAACCCTTGACCTAGAGGCAAGAGAAGTTTTCGTTGTAACTCTGGCAAGTTATTACCAGTTTAATGCGGACGTGCACTAAATTGACGCTTTCTCAGGTATGCGCAGCAACACCAGACGCGAAATGAAAATACCGATAGTTGTGGGAGACCGAAAATACA
>JTDE01002998.1:38731-54577 GCA_014338405.1 Paragonimus skrjabini miyazakii | reverse complement strand
AAAGTTTGTTTGCAGATCCACCGTCTTCTCACTGTGACTTCCGATCCGTGTTAATATAAGGCTGGGGAAACCTTGGGCGTACGAACCATGAAGCTAGCATCACGAAAACTGCATAGCATCCTGATGCTACGTTGTGAAAATATCCACTCCGCGATCAAGTTCAAAAGAGAAAGATGAACTAGTAAAATGGGTCAAATTCACTAATTTTACGGCAGACTTCTCTGCTAGACCATAAGAGTCCGGACGCTTTGGAGGTGTCAACGACCTGGATCTTTTGACCAGCCTCCTACAATATGTTTGTTAAAGTGGTTGACGTTGATTGCTATGCGGATCTGCAATGGTTGTTTGCGGGTAGAAGTCTTGAGACATGCCTATTTTGCAAATTAGCGCACAAGGGAGCAAGGTGACCTTAAGCCCCATCTGTCATGTGTAAAAACAATTGAACACCAACACAGTGTGCTAGCTCAGAGGTGGATTACGTCTGTACAGGTAAACTGTAAAACCCCATCGGTTGTACGTCACAACACCTAGTTCGATAGTTTAAACTGTCTTGTGAAAAACTTAGGTCAGCAGGCTTTCCAGTTGTGTAGGTATTCGATTACTAATATACCGGTGAAACCGATGACCCCATTATCTCAGTCCCGGAATGACCAGATTATGGATGAGATATACCTGTTAAAGCCAGTGTACCTGGAGTAATACTTCAAATTTGAGGCTCGATATATAATCAAGGGTAACTCTAAAGTTTTCATATTGATTAAGCATTTCAAAAAAGTGATGACTGGCAACAGAGCTCTATTTTTAGTCAAGACGTTAGTCGATATTCGAAGAAGTTCCCGCATATTACTTGAGAAGATGGCACACTTTACAAGTACTGACTGAAATAATACACAATATCCTCTGGCCTCCCACTTGTTTCAGTTACTTGATATGTTCAATGTACAATAAATTTTATGTGAAGTATTGAACAGCGCGATACCACTTCACTGGAAAACAGAATCATGCTTTAGTTGGCAAGTTGTTTGGATTCTGTATAAGTTATAACCACTTGTGATCACAACTACTAGTTAGATAAACATCAAACAGGTATTCGTGAGGAAAAGTCACAACCTCTTTGATGGCCAGCGCTTCTTTTTAAGTCTAAGTGCAGTCATTTTCCGCTAATTTGCGAGATCTGGAACGACACAAATCAAATGGCCATTCCGTTGTAACACAGCACTAATACTTTGCGAAGGTGCGGTAGTGTTTTAAGTTGAAGAAAACTTAGGTAAAACGGGCATAGCAAGGTCTTTTTAATTAAAAATTTCACTAAATAACTTGGTGTTACTTCACTCCAGGCAATCTCTTCAAACGGAATTCGCAACAGTAATCTTCCTACGTGAAACAGGCCTTGAATTAACCTGGCACATTACTGTAAGGAATCGCCGAAGGTGGCCAACGGTCAGCAGTCATTGGAATACAAACATCGGATATTTTTGAACATCTCAGAAATTCTCGTTGTACCACGGAACAAAAATATGGCGTATAACTTTCCTTCGACCCCCCATCAGACCGCTATACTTCTGAAATTTTAAAATAAAAATCTCACATACGGTGCTCTGTATTGAGTAACATTCGTACCACCAACTCACATCTCTCGTTTGTTCGAACGCCCAGGAACCGTTTGCTGACCCCATGTCGACCGGGCCAGTCCATCATCTAGGAGGGTGGCTCGAGAGATCCAACTAATTGTACCTGGTCGCGCTAGGTCTGCTTACGTAACTGGATCGCAAAGTCCTCGGCAGTGACCAGATTTCGCTAGTGAACCAATCTTGCCGGGTTTAGTGGGACACAATAAAGAAGAATACGATAGATTCTCATTATGGAGTCGAGAAATAGTTTCATCGTTATTGTAATCGAAACGGGGAAATTTGGCAGTGAAGAATGAGTAGTAAAATATTTGAAGTGTTGCAAGTAAACTCTCTCATCATGAGGTTTTCGAATGTGAGTGTAAACAATAACAGTAATTTGATAAATTGAATTAAAGGTGATGTGTACATAAAAATATCGAACGTGGATCTACAATTAAAATAATCGAGTGAGATGAACGAGCACTGACGACCAGGTATACAAACACAGACATTGTGGCGAAAACACGTGATAAATCGTCCAGGTAGTTCGTGTGGTAAGCTATGTAGCACGCTGGTGTGAATCGTGCAAACATCTATGGTACATTGCGGTAAGATAATGAATACAAATAAACGTGGATACTATTTAACCGCTTACAACAAATTTAGAACTTCTGGAAAGTAAATAGTGGCAGATGTATTCAACAGTGGCAGCCGCTATCGGATACAGCTGACAAGTTAAGCCAACTTCAGAAATAAAAGTATACTACTATAGATGTGTAAGTAGAATGAACGTCAAATATGAATTTAAAATGTTCAGTGATGTGCGCAATTAGAAATAAGAATGTTCCGTGTCGCTCACTTATCGAAGTGTAGGAACTGTTTATATAATGTCCATTCGTCCGCTTGAAATAGTTGGTATTGCCTACTTCTCGTATGTTTGTCGTGGTGCTAGCTCCTGAGTTCGTACGCTAAAGGTTTCCCCAGCCTTATGTTAACACGGATCGGAAGTCACAGTGAGAAGACGGTGAATCTGCAAACAAACTTTATTTATTGATTTACTCACCTTTTACAAACGAACTTCAACGCAACCATTAAGGACGCTGAGGAGTTGGACGTGAAAGAACCTTGAGCACAGCCACGCGGCCGCCGCCAGAGAAGACGAATGTCAACGAAATTCCAGTCGATCTTCAGAATTCAAACAAGCGTCAGACTGGTTCGGCGACATCCCCAACGGTAATAGCTAAAACATTGTTATCCTAGTGAATGTAGCCTACAGATACGAGTAAAACTGCGATACCTACGCCAACACACTAACATTGATGCTAGTGGTTTGTAGTAAATTTACATTCACAAGGTAATGTGAACCAGAGCGGTGGTACTGGCGAGGCAACTCTCACGCTGCGGGGAGTTTAGGATTTTGGGGACGTCGAAAGTGATCTCACTACATGCTGAAATCGGTCTTCAGCTTGTGGTTGATTTACAAACTAGTGAGCATCCGTCTTGGCTATAAGAGGCATTAGGAGAGGATATTGAAAACGAATTGAATTGGAGGCCTGTTGTTTTATTTTGTTCAGTCTTTCAAACACCACACAAGATGAGGATGCGATTTGAATATCTTCAAATAAGTATAAGAAAGGTAAAGGAAAGGGAATGTACAGGAAAGTTGTCACTTGATCTGTCGATCCAGTATGTGTATGCGGAGTTGTGTAATCAGTCATATTGTAGCGATCTGGAGAGCTCACTGGACTCTCTGCGGTATGATGTATGAAATAGTTTCAAAGCTTATGGTGGCATGTTGTACCCAGGTTATTAAGATTTTCATGCTCTATGCTGTCCGACTGTTTGTTTGCATGCCAAGTGATTTTGGGAAGGACACACACTTCGAGTTTACTCGCTCACCGACGGCCGGTTTCTAGCTTCCTTCGATGACATTCTGTACAACTGTGGACTAATATTTCCTTAGGTTTCACATATGCATCTTTTAACTCAAAGTATTATCTATGATTTATATTGTATTGAAGGTTCAAAAACATATTATGTCAGTCGTTTCAGTCAGTAAACTAATCGTATCCTTTTGCGTCGCGGTTTCGGCAACTAGGAACCACGTTCGCGCTCCGACAAATTATTTCAGATCTAACTCGTTCTTATCACGTAATCACGGTACTTCCATCTCACGTAACTGATGAGGTGAACGATATTCTGCAGTTACCGGACTCCACGAAACCTTGTGAACAACTAAAACTAGCTGTAATTAGGCGCGTTGGTTTGTCCAACCGCTAGCGCATCACTCACCTTCTAAGTGTAACTGAGTTGGATGACCGTAAACCATCACCGCCCCTTCGCAACATTCTGTGGTTAGTCGGCACGACACAAGTAAAGAAGGTTTTCCTTAAAGAGTTATGGTTTTAGCATTTGCCTAAAAGTATTCAAGACATCCTTCGCACAAACTCGCTGCCATTCCTGCCACAGCCAACCGACAATACAGACCGCATTTGACAAACATAAGTCACCACGGTTCCCCAACTCGCATGGAGTAGTAGGGGTATTAGCCAAACTTGACCGCTCAAAGTTATGGCCTAGCCATGCGGCTTCAGGTTTTAACAACACGGCGTTCAAGGCAGCGCTCGAATACCCCCACTTGACACGACAGTAGCTCTGGGTCGCCTGCATCTTATCAAGTGCAATTAGACACTAATCCTAACCACTGCTGGTATTATCAACAATTAGGCAAAAATACCTGGAGATGCCGACAACTTTGTAGTTTTGATCTAGTCAGCAAACAGGGCAGTCCTACTATAACGGCTGTCAACGTAGTTCGTCCGACTAGTCGTCTTTTCTTTCTAAAAGATTACGAGTCAGGAATCGACATTAGGGCTGGGGTCAGCGTGATCTCATCTGAGGTTGACGACTGGAGTTGATTGATCATATCAAATCTTCGCGCGGCCAACAGAAGCACTTTCAGTGCGTTCAACCAGCTCCCTTACACACTTAACTTGGGCCTACGTAAACCTTTCTGTTGGATCTTCACAAATGCCAGCCTCCAAATGGTGATAATTGGCAGTGGTCTTCTCCAGCACTTCGACCTTCTAGCGGTCTCTAGACGACGCCATCTCGTCGACCAAGCGGTAAAGCTTACGGCTACTGGAATTTCTGACGATAAGGTTTCAAACAATTACGTTTATCGAGACTGTAGGAAAGTAGATTCGTTTAATTTTTTAAATCGATAATTTACCGTCTATTTTCCTCCAGTCTTCATCTCTGCCTCCCATCAGAGGTTCTACGCAACAACAGTTAGTTAAGGCTGCCCCGCCGGTTTTCGTCAAATTTCGCAGATTTACATCGGTCAAGCTAAAGTTCGCTAGCGTCGAATCTGGGCACATATTCGAACCTGAAATTATCCGTCTGTCCACAAGCACCTGAACCTCACCATTCCACATAATGCCTAAGATATCGGGAGACTGGTGACCACGTGGGGATTATCGCTCCCTTAATAAATTCACGGTACTCGACAAATAGCCGATTCCCCACATACACGACATCAAGCCTAACCTTTATGATATCCGTGTGTTCTTGAAAATCGATCAAGTGCGCCCCTACGACAAGATTTTGGTTTTCGACGAAGATAGCGCTAAAACAGCCGTCATCACGCCATCCGGTTCGTTTGAATTTCTACGTATGCTGTTTGGTTTATGAAACGCTGGGCATACATTTCAACGTTATATCAACAACGCCATATCGTATTTGAATTTCGCCCGCCGTTCCATGGAAGGTTTACTAGAGCTGTGAGCCAAGAACGCGAATGGTGCTAGGAGTTCTTACTCCGAAAATCAACACAAGGGAAACATTCTTCAGCACCACCACATACAAAAACATTTATTTACACATAACAATAATCTTCAAAAGCCACAGGTGTCAGTGCCAAGTTCATTTGGGGAACACGCTACTTCTTTCAGAAGTGCACTCCAATGTTCTTTCTTGCATCTTTCCCGAGTTACTTCAGTGCCTGAGTACGTGCTTCTGTCTGGCTACAGACGGATAGTATAGTGTGACTGTTCGCCTCCACCACACTAATTATAAGCGCTTCTGAAAAGAAGATGAGATTCACTAGGACAGTTATTTGGCGGGTTCGTAATCTTCATCGTAACTATTATTAAGGAGAAATATGTTATGGTCAACCTACAGTAATATTCTGAGAACACCGCGTTGATCAGCACGGCATTCGACCGCTGATCCATAAGATAGGAGCAATCCGCGACTTTACCCCATCTTACAACGCTGGCGTCTATCCGTCGGTTCAATGGAATAGTCAGTTGTTACAGGCTGTTTATTGTGCAATTCGCGAGACTTTAACCGATTTACCTCGTGACCGTATCAACGGCTACCCGAGAGAGCAACCGAATCTTTTGACCGTGTTAAACATGCATTAGTCACCACTGACATGTTGCATCATTTTCGTTCAGCTGCCGAATTAAATACAGCTGTTGACGCATCAGACACTGTAGTCAGTGCCTTTCTTTAACAGTACTCCTAGGGACTCTGGAAACAACTAGTGTAGTGAGGATAAGCGATCGTGATATACTACTCACACCAGGGCTATTCAGTAGTTGGATCAGACCATATATTTTGACATCGAACAAGCCGCAGGAAGAAACATCGGAGTGCAGCATCGCCCAAAATGGTCCTTGCTACGTACAGGAACGGTGCATTGGCGTCTGTGACAAAGGAGACGGTCTGGGACCAAGTGCCGCGTGCAAATGAATGGATTTGTTTGTGGTTCTGTATCAACGCTCAACCCATGTGTTGCTTTCTCCAATAACTAACCCTTGTGCCATCTGCTTTCTTGGCTCACAACACTAGTTTTTTCCTCTAGACGTGTACGGTCGACTGAAAACGAAGCACATTCGGTTGTGAGTTGTTAGCCATACTCCACTTCCGGCATGTTCTCGGTGGAAACGATTTTATGATTTTCATCGACCACAAACCATTAGTCTTGTCGTCCGCAGTAGATCCGACAGATATTCGCCCCTAGAAGTTCGACACTGAAATCTAATATCTCAATTTCCCGCAGGTAGACGTCGCTTTTCTGATAGCGATAACATTCTCCTTAGAACTTCAAACGAAACGGTTAGAACACGAGGAAAGGTAGATGCACTTACTTCAAATTGAAGCATCAGTACCAAACTTGAAACAATCTGAATCGGATTTTTATTCATAGCAAAAGACAAAGGAGATAAATAACCGGTCAATGGTTAGGATATGTGACTATTAGTAATAAGTAGCTTGGCAGATTTATAACTATATCTAGAAGAAGGTCAGGTTCATGATTACACAGAATAAGCTTGAATCGATTACTTGCCACTGGAAACATGCTACTTTCCGAAACCAGAGGAATGCAGCACTTGTGGTTATAGACGATCTCTGGGTTGGATTACATACAAGAAACAGCAGCAAAATGACGAAGTACAATCGGTCCGCAAATCTAGGCTTCTATACTGATTGAGTTGGTTCAACACGTAGTTTGTTGTTTCGCGTATGACAAAACAGCCTGTTTTACTCTGACGCGCGTCATTACAGAAACTGATGCTACAGTTGGGTGCCATCTTGCTTCGTCACTGCGGTGACATGCAAATTTGCCCGATTTGCCGACATTTCTTGGCTATAACCTACTCGGAATCACTGGTGACCTCGTTCTCCAAATCCAATCCAATCACAATTGCGACCGCTCCAGCAAACCTCAAGAACTTTGGTTTGGAATGGCTCAATAGGATCCCTAATATACAAGTTGGATCGATACCATCGTCAATGGTCAAGACGAGTCTAGAGACTGCTCAGTCTGGTTGTATTAGTGTTTCAACCACCTTGCAGCTTTTAGGTAGCACGAACCTATGCACCCACTTAGGCGTACTGTCTATGTAAGTTTCTCCAGCGTTAGATATAAGTGGCTGAGTGCAAGGTAAGGTGGCTCAGACAGCACTGAGTGCTTCTGATTCCGAGCGACTGCATGACGTTTACTCGGATACCTTAACCGTTCTACTGTTTGATGTATGATGAGAACACTCGTAAATAAACATTCTAAGTGGGATCTCTTTTCACAGCGTTCACCTCTTCGGATGGTGGTTTTTGCTTACTATGCCTTTCCGTGAAAACTTGAGATAACCACTGAATAGTAGAACGAAAGCGGTCCAGCTTAGTTCTCCCGTAAGAACTTACTGAGTACAAGCTCACCTTTATGGCGTAAACAGCGTATTCACTAGTGTTGTTCAGTGTTAAATTAATATGAAGCTACTGAATGTTAAGTACCTACCGGATTTTGTATAGACATATCATTCAATCACATCAACTTCTCGAAGACTTATAGGTACAGATGGGTCAGTACGAAATGCGCGCATCTACGACACTTCGTGTTTTAACTCTTCTGTACACCAATCACCATAAACTTTTACTCAGTACCGTTGATCATGTAGTTAAGTAATTACACGGAACGTATAGTGTATATACATTCAAAAGCATCATAGTTAACACGTAGACGTTCATTGCATTGACTACGAAACGAAACTAGTTTTGTAAGTTGTAGAATGACTACATGGAAGTTGACTGTCATTACTACCCTACCCCAAAATCTTCCGGACATACACAACGGCAGGGCGCGATAAACTGTACATTTCCACATTGCTATTTCTCATTAATATGGATTTCAGTACAAACTGATTGCTACTCCCAATATTTTCACCAGAATGATGAAAAATACTTAGGACCAAACGGGACAGTGTTTTGTCAAGGAAATTCACCATCTATGCATGACGGCTGAGATTTTCTAGTGAGTACGTACACTAGATTAACGCTTTCTCAGGTATACGCAGCAATACCAGACGCGAAATGAAAATACCTATAATTGCGGGAGACCGAAAATATATTATACGATAATTACAATTGGTCTCGATCAGCGCTAAACGACACCGATACGCAGCAGCAGCCAGGACGGTTGAGGATCCGACCTTGGAGCGCGCGAGCAAGCCGGAAGAATTGTTTATGGCGCGATTGACGCACATAGGCCGACAAGCATGGAAACAAACAAACGCGATCGCTTGCATTGAGCAGACGGCAGACAAAGATCCTTAAAATCCCATGTACAATGTGAGCTACGATTTTGGGAAGGATGTTACACATTGTACAGCGGGCAGACCGGGGTTATCTCCAGGTCACTACACCTTGTTAGCCATCACTTCTACCTGTTAATCGAAGTTAATTGAACTAACTTGTCGACCAGTTATACCCGTTTCGTAGTAGTATCGTCACATGAAAACGATGCAGAAAGAGAAATGATGTTGCTGTTTGTAATCTATGCTAATTCGGAAGTTTTTATTAGCACAAATGATGCTTGCAATATTCGTCGTGTTGCAAAGCGTTCTAAGGACAGGACCTTCACGAACGCGTTCAAAACTTGGAGATGACATGAGGATTGGACATGGTCGAAAATTCCAAAAGGCATTGTTTTATGATGCTTCAATACCTGTTCTAAATGACATTACTTCCTTAGACGACCTTGACGTAGAATGTACAAACATTTACCTCGGGGTTCACTGTGAGCAAGGCTACGACTGCCTGCAAGAACGTATAGTACAATTAGGTTGTTATGTCTGCACTACGCACTGAAATGAGAATTCAGAGGATTTAGGAGGAACCTTGTGTATCTTGACTGAGCCAGCATGAAAGTGAATTACACGTAACAATGAATAGAGTTTACAGTGAACGTGACCTTTGCAACCGGCAGGTGTGAAACGGGACGGTTCACGTGAGTGGGCGATTGTGTGTATGTGTGTGTGCACATGCATGAACGTAACGTAGAAGGACCGTACACCTCTCCCCGTTAAAAAAAGGAAAATGTCACAAGTACGATCGCCTATTGGGATTTATCTGAAATCTCTGGATTGGGAGACGTATGCGTCTTGAATGTCTTCTTTCCGGACTGCTCTCTGGTGGCGGTAAATCACGTTGTTCAGGTTCAGGCGTTTTCGCTTTTGGTAGAGAAAATGTATCAAGTAGTTTATCTAGCGGCAGTTCATGATGGTTGCTCGCGTAGTTGTCATCTGTCGTGTATCTGCGTTTGATGTGACTGACATGTCTTCTGGTTGTGACTGCCTGACTGTCCACTGCGTACAGTACGTGACCGATTCTCGCTTTCACGGTTCCTGGGATCCAAGGGTTAGCTCGCTGCCTGAAGTCACGAATATACACCAAGTCACCAGGGAAAAATACACGCATACGAGTCCCATGGTGCCGAGTAAACCGACTCTCCATTTCGTAGTTAGGCTGGTTCGAAACGGTTGGCGGGAGCATGGCATTTAAAGGAGTACGCATCTTCCGTCCCAGGAACGCTTCTGCTGGTGACTGGTTGTTAGGCAGTGCTTGATTGGGCGTTGATCGATATGCTCACAGAAATGTGTCTAAGATGTCTGATACACGCCCTTCACCTTGTAGTTTTATCAAACACCTTTTGAACGTGTCAACAAACCGTCCAGCTTGTCCATTCAATTGAGGGTGATAAACTGGGCTTCGCATGTGTTGCGCGGTTGTTTTAAGTCAGAACACCATAAACAGTATGTATCGTTTTTTGCAGGTGTGCATATCAAAGAAACAACCAATAGGATCATTGTGGCTGTGGTTGGGTCGAGTCAAACCCGTCAAACGTATGCTCAAAGATAAAGACGCATTAATATGTCGCGTAAAAATTCCCAGCGTAGTCATTAAAAAAAACTCTGTAGCGAACAAGCTCGTTTTCAGTGATTCATCATCAGGCTAAATACATCACATTTATACCACGAATTTTCCAGAGGAATCACTAAACGGGGTAAACGGGGAACGGGTGGTTACTGAGGTCAGTCAGTTCAATGTCACGCTGCAATCAAGTACCCATTTGAATCGTAGGTCTTGACAGGCTAACGGGGTGTGGGGTTGGTCATGGCAGATCCAAAGCATGAACAAAACGTTTCTGGTCAACTCCTCACCCCGTTAGCCTGTCAAGACCCACGATTCAAGTGGGTACTTGATTGCAGCGTGACAATGAACTGACTGACCTAAGTAACCACCCGTTCCCCGTTTACCCCGTTTAGTGATTCCTCTGGAAAATTCGTGGTATAAGTGTGATGTATTTAGCCTGATGATGAATCACTGAAAACGAGCTTGTTCGCTACACGGTATTTTTAAGGACCAGATTGTTTATTTATGTATGCAAGCCTGTCTATTGTAGATCATCCGGACAACAGCAGAAGTTGGGTGTCAAACGATTGGAGAACTGCCAGGCGAGAACTGATTTTCAAAGTGCAGTTGTCGCTCGTCTAAAAGACGCTCCTATATCCACCCCCACCCCCCGAGGACAGATGAAAACAACTCAAGGAACAGCTCACGACAACCACCACCGAGACGATCGGTATCGAGCGCCAGAAAGATCCGAATTGATTCGACGATATCAACGCGGCTATCTTTAGCTTCGTAAGAAAGAAAATAATGTAGCGTTTACCGCTTCAACAATGGACCTGGAAAATGAAGACCAGACAGCAACATTCCGGCGTGTTTGTCATTAACTGGCCGAACGTATTCGCAGAATAAAGAATGACTAATGAGGGAAACAAGGTTAGAAGATACAGGGTTACACCGATCGCAGACAACGCAAGAAGTTCTACAAACCGCTTGAGGCGATTTTCGGTCCCGTCTACAAAAGAACTGGTTGACGTGGACACCGGCTGTTCTTGAATCTAGTCAGAGGTCATCGTGGAAGTCTGGGGCAAACATTTTGTTAGCCTACCAAATCGTCCCACTACCACTGACTGGGTGATCGTGAACAGTTTGCCGCGATAGGCTATCAAATATTCACTTGCTCTTGCCCCGGATTAGTCAGAGGTACAGAGAGTGATCAGATAACTGCGCAATGGAAAAACTACAAGCGATGATAAATTGCCAGATAAAATCTTGAAAACTGGCGAGTCAACGCTGGAACACGCTTTCCTCCGGCTGGTTCACTCCATTTAAGAGCAAGAAGCAATGCGCAAGATTTCAAAGATAACCTTATCGTATCCTTGTTCAAAGGTAAGGGTAGCAAGTAATGCCCTGACAGTTTTCGAGGCATTAGTCAGCTGAGCTGCGCAGACAAGGTGCTTGCAAGCATCCTACTGAACCGACTGCATGTGGACGTTTTGGAGGCCAATGTTCCTGAGGAAATGCGAATGGCACGACTGATAGAGGGTGCCGTTCGATTTATGTCGAATAACTCCCGCGACTACCTAAGAATAAACACAATTTCGTTCAGTAATTTTGACGATTCCTGGGATTTTAACTTGACGGGAATTCATGACCGTCGATTGGCGATTAGAATCGTTAGAACAGTTACTGTGTCACTTATGAAGGCGTTCTGACAATCTGATTAGTACTCACAAGCCAGTGTAGCTGACCGTTTAAATATGATAATTCAGTCTTGTCTAAAGTGAGGTTACGGTTACCTCATGAAAATGTGTCGGAGTTCTAATCCCAGCTTCTAATCAAAAGAGACCAGTTACCAGATTTATGGAAATGGGAAAGCCGTGTTATTTACAAGTTATAACAAACAAAACCTTTCGACGTCATTTACAAGGATGTGTACACGTTAAAACAATCGGCAAATGTGGGTCACTATTCATTTACGGAATTCTGTTTAGTCGTCGGTTAATTGTAGTTCTGTGAACTAAACATGTTTCTTGTGGCTCACATTTTTGTGTGATACAATTTGATTAAAGTTTTGTTGCGCCACAGGCATCTACTTTTAGAAAATTCTTATCGCTTATCCAACCTTTTCAGTTGTGTTATTTGTATTAAAGGTTCATTTCAGATTTGCAAAAAGGGCGTCATACATTTTTCAAGCGCCAACTTCAAGGCACGATTAGCCGAACTTCACTTCTCGTGATAGCTTCATAGCCGAAATTTAGTTCATTCGGTTTTGTTTACGGTTCACATAACAGAATCGCCGAGTTTCTGGAAATCCAGTTCAGCATTTTGTGATAGTCTGTTGTCACTCATGTGTCGGCATCTGTACAAAATAGAAGTCAACAATAAATGGGTATCCACGTCAATACGTTAAAACAATAAGAATGGAAAGATACTGAATTATCAATTCTATTGCTGTAGAAGATTCCCGAAAAAGGACTAAGGAAGCTCGTTATTCGGAAGACTGGGGCAAACAGGTCAACAGAATGGGATTGAACATTGTATGAGTGACTGCAAAATATGCGTCCTCAAAAATGTCGGCTGAAAAGAACTGTATGCTTAAAATAACGTGTGAGCGTAACAATGAAGTTACGTTACATTTTGAGACTCTGTGTCTTCTTTTTAATCAAGTGAGATATATTTGAGAACGACATCGAGTAAGGCTGAGCATGCCACTGAAACACACTTTAAATAAGGTAATCGTCCTGCTTTCATTGAGTCAGTCATGGAGACCAGAAATGGAATGGATCTGCACATTGGTTCAAAAAGCTCCCCCTACTAACACTTGCAAATCGACCGAGGCGCGATTACTCCAACATTGAGAGGAATATCTCGATACGGTCAAAGCCCACAATAGATAGAGGACAGACAACACGAGCGACCAGACGAGGCATTGCTCAACGAGATCGGACCAACGGACAAAGAATGGCAGGCGGAAAACCCTCCGACAAACGGCGCCGATCACAAATGTAAACCGGGCAGAAGTGCACATGACGTGTGAGCGGAAACCGGGGGGTGTTGTGGACTGGAATTCTGACTAAAAAACGCGAGCGCGCCTGTGGCAGGGTAATTAGCGTGTTGGACAATAAGGATTGTCATATAGATTGAACATCACCAACAGTTGATCGCAGCTGTCTCATTCCCATAGACTTTCCAGTCGGCCTCTTTCGAAAAGGATTGTGCTTTATTGGACGCCACAATGTGACAGGCGGTCGAAGTCTGAGACGCGTAGACAATCTTTGTTAATCAAGGTCATGTCATGACTGACTTTCGGTGCACTTTTAACTCTGTACGGCGGCGAAGATGACCGAAGGTCACGACTTATTGGCAAGCTGTTCGCGTATTGTGTGCACGACTGAGTGGAAATTAGAAACTGTGTTTTAACGGTTAACAAGAAGTCTTTTTTGCGGATAAGTCGTTTCGAAGGGCATGACAGTTCCGAATGTCCCCAAGTTAGTGGTTAAGTTAGAATAATCATCATGGCTGTCTGACCATCTGCCCTACTCACTTCACTCTCCACATGTTGATGCTCATTGAGTGTCGTTCTGTATATCCTGATGGTTGGACATTATATACCACTGTGATAAACACAGCGCCTCATCGAGCAATCCACCGTCGCTCTCCCGTACTTCTGCTTTGAAAAAGATACGCGTGTAAGGAACCTGGATCGAATACATATGTTGGATGAACGTCACCTCAATATTCGTAAGGATGTTGAAGGATAATAATTCCACTTAAAATGTAACAGGAAGCGAATAGACTCAGGTTCACAATAGTCACAATTCACCCGCCTCCTCGGCTAGCTGTTATCTTTGGTTGACCACTTCCTGGGGGACGTTTGAAACCATCAGGTTTCCCAAAGCTTGCTCCCTACCGACGTCAACGCTCACTTGTCAACCAAGAGCACCGTTTTATTCATCTTCGGATCTATCTTGCACGCATGTACTAACGATATGCCAAAATTTCTTGCTTCCGGTCATCATGACTACTACACAAAGTTAGAAGTGCACTTGTAGTGGTCAAGACTAGTTATGGAGTAGACTAGGTAAATGCGAGTGTATCTCACTAGGCTATCGATGATAACAAAATGAACGAATGGGACAAAATAGTTACGAAGTTCCAACAAGTTATGGTAATCAAAAAGTTTGACTCACAGGAAAGTGTTCACAAGTGTTCGAGATGACCACCACAATATTCCAAATTACCAGTATCCGGAAGTGAGTGATATCACAGAGTTGCCGTGGACTGCCGAAGCGCGATCAGGGATTCGACGATGTTCGTAGTACGACGGAGCTAAAAAATTGGATTATAGATCCGTGTAGTATCGTCAAACGACTGCGCAACGGAGAGAAGAGCAGACTGATGTGCACAAAATTTGTATTGTATTGCAAGGTCACTTTTATCAATTTCAACAAAATGCAAAGGTGATACAAAAAGTTGTTGTACAAAAATGAAGCATCGTTTGCAAACAAAAATAAGCAAATCTCTACACACTCAACATGGACAACCTAGATGCCACAGAGTTCAGCTAAGTGACGGACAACTCAGTTAATGCGCACTGGACGTACTGGTCAGACAAGTCTGAGTGAGTATTGAAGGAAGTTACTTACACTCCATAACCGTGTTTCTTGTTTGTCCGATTGAGCCTCATGGATTATTTCGGACCTATGTGTTTGTCAATCATGCAGTACGGTCCCTTTGTGTACATGTCAGAATCTGAATATTCGTTGCATATGTGACACAAGTACTACAGAAAAATGCTTATTTGAAGACACCGCATTCCAGCATTTCACGAGATTGCACTGTGGGTTTTCATCGTATTATACACCATTACAAACAGACAAACTTAATTCGGTCTTAGTGGCAGGTAGTTTGGCCGATTTGATAATTTAGATGATACCAAATTCTGAAAAAACTGGACCATTGTTGAATTAGAACTAATGACAAAAAGAGCATATGATCGTGAACTGGATGGGTAACTGAGTTCAAATATGAAGGTTCTGAGCTTTTGACGTGAATTCGTAGATCAGCTGGTACAGCACTTACTACTTCTTGTAGCTGGTATGTTTGTAGGCTATTGGAGGTGACTTCTAGAGCTGGATAACGTTTACTTACGTTATACCACACCGGTGGTGCAGTATGATATACTGCGTGAAGATAACCGCTCATGTACACATGTGTTATCAACCATTCAAGGTTAGGAAAGTCGCTCTTGATAAATACGTGCATGAAAAATACGAGGTATTCCCGTACCCCCTAGTAAGCAGTTACTATCCGTGGCAAATCGGTACAAATTTGTAAAGTTTCATCTATATTATAGAAATAGTCCAACTCTCTCCACAGTCATTAGGCTGATTGCGGAGCCAATGTCTGTACAAAATTCAACAAAACTTTCAGTAAAGTATTTCATCTAATTTTAGGGTTCGTCTCAAGTGGTCGCTAATTCCGATGTGCAAATCTGGTGCCGTTTGTTCAGTATTAATGTGTGGACCACCTTGACACC
>JTDE01002998.1:16614-35321 GCA_014338405.1 Paragonimus skrjabini miyazakii | reverse complement strand
TCGCCCTCTCACGCGGCCCATCACGTGACAAGCCTATGTCTGAGCGACGCTCACTGTCCGAACATGTGCATGCACGACCACACATCCATTGGCCCGAAAACCTTCTTCCACATCGGAACGCACGGACGCACGCACGCGCACGTGCATGCAGTCACCATCTGCACACTCAGCCAATTGGAACGCTCCAACTGGATGTGATTCAGTGCGGTCAATACACCAGCAGGCATGGCGCGGTTGGACCCGGATCACAGCCGAACAGGACAGGAGGCGGTCCGGACGAGCGCCACTGATTTAGGCTTGTACACCGATCCCACCAATAAAGATCCAAACTATTCGATTTAACCTTCTCATTGACTATCGTTGAGATATCGTTATTTGTTAGTGGGCACTCAAGCTATCACGGTTTAGAGTTCCACTACAAGTAACCCCAGAAGTTCTTTTCTATACGGGATGATAGTTGTTTCAAATCATGACCTAATTGGCCTCGCTATCAAAAACCGCACACTGATGGTCTTTCGTCATAAGCTCTGCCTTTGGAAACTCTTATGTACGCTTCACTGTTGCTTACAAATGTCAAAACACTGTGTACTTTTCCCCAAGTCACGCGTTCTCACTACCACTGTTATTGCCCGTATGGGCTAAGACTGATTGCGCCCGATTAGGAATACAACAGTGATCACTTCTGAACATAATCCGCATTGCGCTGTTCGTGTTAGCCTTAGACAGCCCATTAGAACACAAGTCTGTTATCAGCTTTAACAAAGAACTACGAGATTTCCTGTCGTTTGTCGTATTTTTCCACTCGTTTGTACATCATGTAATAATTCTTCATTGAGACACCTAGCATCGATTGGCTGTATTCGGTACACGTATCATACATGGTTATGGCTGATGAGTGAGGAAAACGTAAAAAACACCGACAGGATAACGAGAAACCGAGTATAACACAGTCGCTAAAATGAGATAGGACATTGCAAAAAAACAGATTCTCCGGCACTGTCAGTAACACTACAACTCAGTTAACCACGACTGTAGGGACCTGCGCGCCTAAAACAGTTGGACAGTGACCATAATCGCACCCCCAAAGTCCATGTTCCTTTTATAATGGCGCTGGAAGGTAAGCACGCTAAGACTTACACGAGGTTTGATCTTGATCAGAAGTCCGCGTGTGATTCTTCCCGATGCCTTCCGTGCTCACATCCAGTCATCGGTTTTTCATGATAGATCTGCGTCAGATGACCTTCAATAAGTATGGGTGATGAACTATGGAAAAACCTGTTATATAAAACGGTGCTGTTTGATTCATTTGAATGTTGTTACCTTGTAAAAGATTTTCAAGTTTTGTCTCAGCTTTGAAAAGCGTAATAAGTTGGATTGTGTGTGCATGTGTGTAAAAGTCATCCTGTGGAATGCGATAGATATCCGGTTACCCTTCTCATATCATAGTCCGGTCCAACCAATGGTTTGTTAGAAACAACCAGACGGTATGTGTGTGGCTATCTGTGCTTACCTAGTATGCAGACCAGGGACGCAAGCGTTTCCTCGTTAATCTCCTGAAGACCGGCTATAATGGAAAGACTCAAATCGTTCATTTGGTGAGTGTTGTAGTTATGTTAACCAATTTGTCAGTCTCACGCATTCGACTTTGTTGAACTTCAACATTCGCCTCCAAAAGCTGAATCACCGGAGACATTTTAACGATATAAGATTACCACTTTCAATCCGGTAATCAAACGGCTAATCACGACTTTTGACGTTCTCAGGAAATCGCGGTAAAATTACGTTACGCAGTTCGGGATAGAAGGTTGAGTGTAAGTGGAGTTTGATGGTACAACATCTGGCTGTGTCTAGCCACCGCCGAATCGAGTAACGCTAGATTACGCATGATGATTTTATTCGCACATATAATGTAATACAAGCTTCATGGTTATCGTGGCTAAAGTTCAGTCAATTTTCATCATAAAAGGACACCTTCATAAGGAACATCTTCTTGAACAACCACATTTGTAAAAACGGCATGAATTCTATAAAGAACATGGTTATTAATAGCCACTCCCCAGCCTTCACATCTACCGCCTTTGGAATAGACACAACGTAGCTGTCCTTATTCACAACGTTCCGCCTGCCAGGGTGGGGCTACTCAATAGTTTTGGGTCAACCCCCCCCCCAACTCTGTGAAGCTTAACGATGTAAAATATTCCTATTAGACTAGTAGAAGGCTTGACCAAGTGGTGGGATAATAGCCAAATACAACACCGTTCACACAGTCAAAATGGATTCCGGTAAAAGATACAATCGGCTGTCGGCAGCTGCGCTTCGATAACTGACCATCTGTCACAAATGAGCTGAGTCAGTTGTTTCAATAAATTAAAATGTGAGAGTTAGACGCTCCGGAAGGTGAATATCCAAAACATTTCAGACAGACAGAAAGCCTGTGCAAACGTGTATCAAGCTGATAGAATGGCCAAGGAGGTTATACATGACGCTTTGAAAGGAACGCGCGTAAAGCATAGCTGGTAGAGGAAACCGATTGTTGCTTAGAACTTCGAGGTCCAATCCCACAACCCTCGGATCAGCGCTGCTTAATCCTTCCCTGTGGCAGATGTTGCTGAGTGTCTTCATCTACCGTTTGGACAGACCTATAATCTACATCCCGATAACGCTCCAGCCCTAATTCAACTTAGACATAACTATTGAACAGCTTTCGAACCACAGACACTAATAACCAAACTGCATGTTTGTGTGATTTAACACAAATCAATGCAGTGATGCATCACATTTTTATTGTCCAGCAATACCATGACTCGCCATAAACCCACGAGCTTGAATATTGCGTCATGGGACTGAATTTTACTGAAGTTATTGTTAGAGTGGAACTGTGAGGTTAGGCTTCCAGAAATGGCTATGGTAACTTAGCATTTCATGTGCAAAATTATATCACTCGTTTTACTCCTGCATGTTTGACCATTCTTCAAGTAAATGGTGAAGGACCGGTAACTATAATCTTCTGGATATCAAGTCAGAAAACGTGATTCGGAAAAACAATCTAACTAGCACTGGTAACGTTACCCTAACATTTCGATCGATCACTGGAAACACGAATGCGCGCGCACGGTAAATAGGTACCCAACCTCTGTAATAATCGAGCACATCGAACTAATTGTAGGTATGAATTAGCAGTAAAACTGGAAAACTAGGAGCTGCGGATACAGTTACCACTTTATTTTGAACCACAAGTATATTCGTAGATAGCAATACATAAAACAATTGGTTAGACGATGTGAAATAGTTTTGCGCCGATCACACCATGTTTTTCAATTGTATGAATCACGGAGAGCTCTCTTGGTTGGCAGTTGATGTGCCAACCACATCAGGGCAATCAGGATACTCCTGGTTTTTTGTAGTCGTGCCATTACGACTGAGGAACGGGAAATTATCGCGCGTCGTGGGATGTAAACGGCCGCCGGGGAAGCTAGGATTACCACACTCTCTTGAAGAGACCAAAATCGTGTCAAAATCACTAATTTTGGGAATCACTTTCACAGAGTATCCCATTTTTGTTTTCCCTAGGACCGGTCACTAACGCTCACGGCGCGGTAGTTAGTTCGCTAACATTAGAACGTGGGTATTTTAGTATCGGTTAAATGTTACAGCATCCGTCGTGTTAGACCCGATAAGTGACTAAAAAATACCATTTAGGTTGTGATTTTGTTGATCAGGACATCAAGGATTGTCAGTTTGATCCATTTGCAAAGCACATCAACATAACGTGTTCAAATAATGACGAACCAACTCACATTGAAACATCGGTTTGATAGTAGCAGTTACATTAAGCACCACATCATCATTCGCCTTTAAATTTTGCAAAAGTTTACTGCCAGTAAATTTTCGTTTTCCTCATATTCATTAATTCGACTATCGTGATTAAACAAAGGTCTATTCACCACACCCATTTCCATCAGTTCGTTTGGAGCCGAATGGGATTATCGTTTTCAAGTCTTCCTCCACCCTATTATGGCTCGGCTTTGTATACCCGATGAATACTGAAATCCTTATCAGTTGAATTAATTTATAACTCACATTCTATTACTGGATTTCACGCCCTAAAGGATCACAGTTTTCCAGCAACGCCCGCGTAGTCTTTTTTTTTAACTATTCGAGAAATATAGTTTGATTTTGAGACAGCTGTTGGAGGATTAATATAGAATCAAGTTACAGAAAACCTACTCATGTTCCCGTTTTTTTGAAAAATGGACGTTAGGTTCGTGTCACAGTAAATAGTACCACATACCCAATGGGAAGCACATGTCATGTGACATTTAGAACATAAGTTGGCAATTCGGGAAGCCCAGCGACATGATTCAATGCATTGTCAGATGAGGTAGTTAGAATGTCCTGAGATGTCTGTTGAATAAAACTAGGTAGCGCATACTGCCAAATTTTGTTTTCCCATGGAAATTGCATGAGTCTGCGATATATGATTGAATAGCATGTTGCAGTAGCGAGTCTCTGACTTTCTGCGCTTAGTATGAGTGAAACAGTAGTTTGTTTTGACTTCTGAATTTTGCTGTGTAAAACAGTTATAAAACTTGGGATGTCATTATGACGAAAAGCCTGTTACACTGATGCTTCTATGGAGGCAATTTTAAAGGACTAAATTAGAACACATTTGGGGCCAAATTCAAAAATACCTGACTTCTAAACCCCAGGATACGACACACGCTAGCAAAGCAACGTCAAGGAATGAACCGGATGCCCTCGATTGTTTAACAAATATTGAATAATGACCATTTGGTTGACACTGATGTCTTCCACAGTGTTGTTAAACAATGCTTATAGAAACCATACTGATCAAGTAGTATCGACTTCTTGTCAGTGCTCAAAAGTTACTGGTGCCATCAGTATGAATGCCACGAAATTATCCCTGTTTTTTGTTACTGTGTTACAGTTGAATGTTGTCCAACTATCATACATTCCCTATACGCACCCAACGCAATAACTGATGTTGAACGTGTGGACAGGTCGTGCCAATGTCCTATTTTCACTGGACAAGATTGCTAAACATTAGCTGATCATGTGAACAAAAGTTCCCCAGGTGCAAAAGTAAATGTGAGCAACGGAATAGTAGAGTGATGATCTATGATAAATTGATTTTAAGTCTCATCTTGAGCTACCGATTTCACTGTAAACGTATAAATCAACAAAATGCTCGAGGAATTAATTTTCATGCAAGTGGAGAAAATTGTATATAGTAATCCGCAAAGTTGTCCAAAATGAAGCTGTGTTGGGTTGTTGTCACCTATACTAGTCAGCATTTGAAGAACGTTGCAGTTCAAGATAAAATACTGAATGGCTGCAAACCTGAAGGTCCTGATCCTACCATGGCCCCCGTCATGGAGACAACCCCATGTTCATCGTTTGGCTTATCCCAAGTTGAAAGTGATATAACGCACTTGGGATCGGTAACACTTTTTTTCGTAAAAGTTAGTCTGACGACAGGAAGAGTATACATGTAATTGGTCTAAGCACCAACTCCTGAGGAGCAGCTTCTTTTGTCCCTGTAAATACAATGACCATAATTGTAATACAAACGACAGTTAATCAAAATGGAGGGCTCTTATCGTGATTCCCTTCAGAACGTTTCAGAAATTAAACATTGTTCAATAGAAGCCTTGGAAAGATTGGAACTCAAATATAATTTGGGTGACACACAGAAAATGAACAGATACAACTTCAAGAAAACGGTGGAGGCCCAGTTTGTAAGTGTGAATGTAGTGACAATTCTACTCCTTCAACTAAAGACAGTTCGACAAATTTACTGACGATTCTCCCCAATAGGAAATAGGTAACGAATGTTTTGAGTGTTTCCGTACAGAAGTGGTCGCGTAAGACCACTTCAAGTTGAATCACCAGCTGTCCACTGCTTGGCAAATATTTTCTTGGAGTACCGACGAGTGGCCGAAGTTGGAGAGTTTTACTGATGGGATATCTCATAGGACAGCCGAATACAGGTATCTGTTTAACCAAAACTAGTTCGTTTGATCTTCCGTCATTCGAAGAGTTAATGGAATAGTAACAACAGACTTCAGTCAGGAACAATCTGTAACTGATGTCGAGGCATACATGTGGAATAAAGGTGCAGTCGATTGAAGGTGTTGGACAGTTGAAATTGATGGTTCGGATGAAGGGCAAAAGCAGACAAAGTTAACACTGGTGTTTTCAATTTAACTGTTAGCTCCCAAATAAAATATGGGGTTAGTGAAAAATGGACCTCTTTTAAACGAAAAACATGGATATGAATCCATATGAAATAATGGATTGAGTGTTTTCACTTGGATAGGAGAATCTTCGATAGGTGGATCACGACTAATATGCTGTGGTTTCCGTTGATTTCACATTGGAATCTCCTAGTTTTCCGACTCGAAGACACAGACCATGCAGAAGCATATCATACAGTGGATCTGTTGAACCCACTAAAATGCATGGAATGGCACAACTGTTTAAAATCACTAGAAGGACGCCAACTTGTTGACTTGGTGTTCCCACAGTATATCTGACAAGCTTAAATGTGGCAAGCACATACGTGATCTCATCATAGGCATAAAAGCACATTAGTGTACAGGACATAATCATTATTGTCCATGTGAGTTTCCGTACTCGTGCTTTAATTGCTTTCGACTGAGCGTCCCTATTTGGGCCGTTGATATCAGGCTGAAAGGTAATCGATTTCAACAAATTTTTTCGTAAATAACAGACGATTCTCGTATGCAAAGAGATTACGAAAACAGTAGGCAGTGTGTATAAGAATACTAGCCATATATAAGGTTCTACCTTGAAAAACTGACTCAATACGTAACTTTCTGAAAGTTTCACATAACCGCATCTGCCGTTTGTGTAGCGACGTGCAATGAGATTTGGATAGAACATAAACATTCCGTTTAGACAAATGTAAATATACATCCCAAAAGTGAGCTGCTTTTGACGAAGTTTATAGGTCAGTGGGTGCAAAACGGCCATATATCGATCGAATGAGATGCATACTATATTCTGCACACTGAGGATCACTCCGATCCAGATGAGATTATCACGATACCAAATGGTGCAGAATATTTTATCAGCTATCTCCGACCCAGTCTTCACATCACCACCGACAACTTGATACAAGAATGCGATGAACCCGGTGTATGCGTCTATGATACATTGATTGCGCAGCAGTAGGGTAGTCAGACGAGAACCAATTTTTGTACGCACTAATACACAAAAAACGATCCCGTTGATGATAGTTGCGAGGGCACCGAATACAGCTAACAGTACAAGAATAGTTACAGCAGCTTGCCACATCACGATTATCAGAAACGCCTTAACGTTTTCTCACAGTTGCCATCTGACCATGTAACCCGTACTGCAGTGTGAAATTCGCTGCGTTTTTATTGGGTGTAAATAACTAGGTCACCTACTGAGGACTTATCGTGTATTGAATCCTGGTTGGTTAAAGAAGTATCAGGTAATTGCACAAAAGTTACCATAAATAATGAACGCTAAGTTAAGTGGCAAACTACTTATCATGTAGCTGAAGTTGATTTTAAGTTTGTGTTCATAGTAAATTTTGTCTTTAATCTCCAAAACAGTTTCACAATTTGGAGGGAGTTTACATTTTGTCTATTAGTGCGACTTAAATTGATGTATCTCAGTGAATTATGATTTAACGCAAGTTGCGAGATTTTGCGAACACATCGGTGACTTTTAGTTGCTGATCGCTACAATTGCTTTATCTAAAACGGACTCATTAGCAAACAAGAGATTTGAAGAAACCCAAACCAGAAACTCAAATAACGTAACGTACAAAGATGAAGGCTCTCACTCATCTCATTGATACGATCTGTTTTCCTCAGAAAACACCTGTATTCGAGCCGGCTACATTAACTACTGAGTTCACCCATGCCAGTTATCTACTTCACCCAATAGAATCACACTCGATTCCTAATAATATAGACATCGGCGACAATTCTGAACTTTTGATGTACTCAAATGGAGACTGAACACATTTCAAGAAGGCGGTATTGTAATGCTCGGAATTAGGAACTGCGAATAGTCCTAGAAAGTGCACTCGAATTGAAACCTCCCACGCGAGTAAAAAGGAGGACCTCGTACTGGTTGCAATAATTTGCCCGTACATCCATAATCATTGCGTACTGCTGACTCATATGCCATAGCACAACTGTGGTATCATTAGACTATACATGCTGCCTATCCAGGATTTCTTGAGGATGTGCCGCATTTTTACGTAAGGATAGTGAAGATGAAAATTTCCTGTCTTCCGTTGAAAATGTATGTTTATCTGACCCCGTTCGTGCTTTCTTATTTGTCTGCATTTATTATTGTTATTACTGAACCGTTTTGGTTAAAAACGACAAGGATTGACCGCCCTCGAAAATACTACTGAAGCATCAAGTCAAGTGTTGTGGTTGAACCATAATCAATTCCATACTGTCTGAAAGTTTCCAGTTCAAAAATTTTCTCCTTTCGCGTGGTGAGCATAGCTCAAGTTACCTACGGTAACTATTCAGTTGAATAAGAGGCAGTGCAATTCACCCTGCAAAATAAGCTGCTGCTGTTGCTGAAACTTCATGCGTATTAGGTCGGTCATGAGAAATTTGTGGGCGATTGCAGTAACCAAACTCGTGGGACTAATTTCAGGTAATGAACTAGCTCGGGTCAAATGCTAGCCTCGACGCAGTAAAACTGGAAAACTAGGAGCTGCGGATACAGTTACCATTTTATTCTGAACCACAAGTACAGTCGTAGATAGCAATACATAAAACAATTGGTTAGACGATGTGAAATAGTGTTGCGTCGATCACACCATGTTTTTCAATTGTATGAATCACGGAGAGCTCTCTTGGTTGGCAGTTGATTTGTCAACCACATCAGGGCAATCAGGATACTCCTGGTTTTTTGTAGTCGTGCCATTATGAGTGATGAACCGGAAATTATCGCGCGTTGTGGTCTGCAAACGACCATCATGAAAGACAGAAATGCCACATCTGTCACCGATGGTCAGCACGCTCGTCCCACACTCCGACAACGGTTTATCTGTCACTCGTAGTTTTGCGGCCACACACTACTGACAAGCGACAGCGCGAGTGAAAACCAATTCCTATACTACTGTTTTAAAGGCACCGGTTAAACATTTGTCTGAATGTAGAATTCATCCCCTAATGTAGGTGATACTGGGTTTCTGACAATTAACCACTCCGAATACTTTTTTCCTGTTTGTAACAGTAATTGATTAAAGCAATCAGAGTGACATACCGCAAGAGAGGACACACCTCACTGAGAATAGTCTTTTGTTAAAACGAGTGCTCAACACTTGAATACTGATTCCAGAGTTGCATGATATTTCGATATTCTCTGAGGTGGTCAGTTGGTGGGGGAAATGCTGCAACATTTTGAAATGGAAGTAGCCGCAGGAAAAATACGGGAAGAAACATCGGAGTGCAGCATCGTCCGAAATGGTCTTTGTTACGTCTGGCGTCTGTGGTAACCGAAACGGTCTGCGCCGAATACCGTATGTATATGAGCGTTTTTGCTCGTGGTCCTGTTTAAACGCTCAACCCAAGTGTTGCTTTCTCGAATAAACAACCCTTGTGCTATCCGCATTCTTGGATCACAACAGTTGGTGCCGTGACCAGGATTGGAGGATGAAGATCCCATGGCTGTAGCCGTTCGAAGATAGGGACGTCCGGAGCTTCCTGAAGGACTTCGAGGACGTGGCGGAGATGGTCGGAATGAAGACCAACCGAACGAAGCTGGCGGCCCTGCGGATGTTGCTCAAGGGCAGAGCGAAGGCGGTTCTGGAGGCGGCGCGAAGGGGCCCCGCCAAGCTGGAGTGGGCCGCCGCGAAGGAGGCACTAATCACCGGATTCGGCATCCCAGCCGATTGTCAGGAGGCAATGCGGCAATTCAAGGGCGCCCGGCATAGACCAGGAGGCGACCCTCTTGTGTATGTCTTGTCACTGCGGGCAGCGTTGTCAAGAGCCTTGCCACATTTGGACCAGGATTCGGAATAACGTATGCTGACAGATCAGTTCTTGGACGGAATGCCACCAACAGTTCGGGATCAGATCAGGGTGGCTCTGGTCGCACATCCGATGATGTTGGAACAGCTGGCTGATGCGACTCGACAATTACTGGCAGAAAACTCCCCTACAGTCGGCGAGTTGAAGACAAGTGAACTGAATGATCTGCAAACCGCAGTGGAAAAGTTGACTCAAGAAGTGGCCGCTTTGAAGATGAGGAGGGAACAGAACCGTGGCGACGTCTGCCACAGACGCGGAAGACGTGGACACTGGCGGAGATTTTGCCCGCGCGGCGAAAAAAGGTTTCATGTAAATAAACGTATTGCTGATTGATGTTTTGTCTGAGAAGGGTGATTCGATAATAGGGGCGGTTTATAAGACGGCAGTTCAGGTTAGGATAGAATTCAATGGTAGCTCGGAATGCTGCTTGATTGACACTGGGGCGGCAATTTCATTGATTAGACCAAGGCCGGGAAAGGTTGTTCAGCCGTGTGCGATGGTCGTTCGAACAGTCGGTGGGTTAACACTCAGAGTTACGGGCGTGGCGGAGTATGATGTCGGAATCGATGATCACCTAGTCAGGCAACCTTTCGTCATTTCCCCCGACGCACGTCAGACTATATTGGGAGAGAATTTTTTTGACCGCGCTGAGGCTGTGATTGATTTGAAGTATGATAGACGCGTAACGAAATATGGTGTGGTTCCATTCGTGAGAAAACGCAAACCCCAGCTTGGACAACTTGAAGCGAATGCACCCGGAGCAATACCAGCCTGTGACAATCGGTAGCTGAATGAAGTGATATGCAAATTCCAAAGGTTGTTCACCAAGGATCAAGACCCATATGACTACCGTGACTGGATTGAACATGGAATCTCCAACAAAGCAGGCCAATTTTGACCATTCGGCCCCCAAAGAATTCCGGTTCACTGGCAGCCGGAAATCGAGCGACGATTGAAAGACATGCTGAAGGAGGAAATCATTGAGGAGGCTGATAGCCCGTTCAATTCTCCTGTTTTGATGGGGAGGAAATCCAATGGTAAATTTCGATTTTGTGTCGTCTTCAGAAGACTCAACGAGATTACAGTCAATAACGCGGTAGTAGTGCCAGCCGTGGCACAGATTTTCGATAAGCTACAGAACGCCAGGATATTTACAGTGTTAGACCTGCGGTCTGGATATTGGCAGGTTCCAATCAAGCAATCGGACCGAGATGAAACGGCGTTCACAGTGGGAGAAAAACAATATCGCTTCAAACGTATGCCGTGTAGACTGTCGGGCGCCCCGTTCACATTTAGACGACTGATGTTGAAGGTGCTGGGAGAGCTGAACCATACCGTTGTCTACGGAGACGATATCATGATCTACAGTGCGAATGAGACGGAACATACAGGACACGTTTCAGCCGTGTTGCAGAAGATTGACTAAGCCGGCCCACGGATCAACAGTCCAAAGTCTCAACTGGCGAAACGAACGGTAGTATTACTTGGTCACAAAGTCGGCCAGGGTGAGGTCCAACCAATTCCCGAGAAACTGCTTACGATCAAGGCCAGTCCGAGGCCAACATCGAAGAGGACGTTGCGATAGTTTCTCGGTCGCGTCGGGTTCTATAGCCGCTTCATCGAAAACTTCAATGAACTGGCCAGCCCATTACACGAAATTCTGAAGAAGAATTGTCGATTTCAGTGAACAGAAAAGGCCAATCAAGCATCTGTCGAGATCCAACAATTGATGAAGGAAGGACAGCTGACCCTGAAGTTGCCATTGACTGGACAGAGGTTCGTTGTCGCGACGGACGCGAGCGATGTGGGTATCGGAGCTGTACTGAAGCAGGAAGGCGGTGTTGTGGAATATCCCAGTCGAGTATTAACTCTTGCTGAACGAAACTACTCAACGACAGAGAAGGAGTGTTTGGCGATCGTGTGGGCAGTGGAAAAATGGAGGCCTTATTTGCTCGGCCGACGTTTCCATGTGGAGACAGATCACAAGCCGTTGGAGTGGATTAACTCAGGGAAGGATCGCCGGAGGAAACTGGCTGGTTGGGTATTGCGATTACAGAAGTATGATTTCACGATTCGCCGTGTAGCTGGAAAAGAGAACTATTTTCCCGATCTGCTTTCTCGAACGCAGCACATAGATGAAGTTCACAACGACTTGATCGGACTGAACAGTATTGAATGGCGAACGACCTCGGGAAGTTACGGGCAGCGCAGAGGACGGACCCGACAATCCGAGTGGCGATTGATCAAGTTCTGTCGGGAGAACAACCACCAGGGAACGAGGAGATTCCAGAAGTGAAATAGTTCAGAAGGCACTGGTCAGACCTGCGGTTGAATAGTACGGGGAGTTTAATGCGCCGACTGCGGGATGGAATAAGCGTGCCTGTTATACTGACGGGGTTGAGAGAGACAATTGTGGAGGAATGTCATCAGTTGACTCATACGGGATGTCATCGAACTTATGAAATGCTGAGGCAAAGTACATACTGGCCTGGAATGAAGAAGGACGTTAACAATTATGTGCTGGCGTGCCAGCAATGTCAGCTGATGAAGAGTTCCAACCACTCCAGGAAGTATCCCACACAACCAATTCCGGTCAGTGAGATTGAGGAATTATGGTCGCTGGACGTGATGGGTCACTTCCCAGCAACCACTCTTGGAAATCAGTATACCATAGTCATGACGGAACATTTCACAAGATGGATCGAAGCAGTCGTTATACTCGAACAGTGTGCAGGCACTGTGTGCAGGGCGGTAATGGAACACATCGTTGCAGATCATGGAATACCGCGAAACATATTGACTGATCAAGGTCCTGCTTCGAAAGTGAAGAGTTTCGGAACTGCTTGGCGCGTTTGGGAATCAATAGAATTTGCACAACGCCATACCATCCTCAATGGAATGTATTGTCGGAAAGAAACAACCGCACAATCACGGAATGGTTGGTGGCGAAAGAAGGGAGCTGGAAAGAAACACTACCACTGATTCTGTTGACCCACCGCTGTTCGGCACAAGGGACAACGAAGAAATCACCGTTCAAGTTATGTGAGGGCGCGTCCCACGCCTACCAGTCGATCAGGAGGTTGGTTTGTGGGGAGACCGGCGGATAAACATGCGTGGATTAATAGAAGCTCGGAGAGTGGCCAACCAAAACTTGGTGAACGCATAAGAAGTTTCCTAAGAGCAGTCAACTGCAAGGTTGTAGGGTCGAAATACTGTGTTTGAAATTGGTTCGAAGGTTAAATGCGGAGACAGGCGGAATCCGGGTGCAACAGGATCCGGATCTAGGAAGTTTCTGGCTAAGTGGAGACGACCTTATGTGGCAGTGGACCGCCATGGCTCAGTGTATCTGATTAAGCATGAGAGGAATCTACATCGAGTACACGGGGGCCAGCTTTGTAAATGTTGTGACACCCCGAGCAGAAGAGAATGCACACCAGCAGCACCGACTTCCCCATAGCCAGTACGCAGATCGTCGAGAGAGTGAAGAGAACCTGAACGGCCTTTGTTGCAGCTGGAACAATGTTTGCAGGGGGGAGTGTGATGAGGACGACCGATCACCCTATACTATTCACACCACCACTAATCAGTATTGGGACAACTAAGTAGCCGCAGTAAAGACACGGGAAAAAATATCACACTAATATGACAGTGCAATATGCCATGGAATAGTTCTGGCTACGAAAGGAGCTGAGCATTAGCGTCTGTGGCATCATCATCATCATCATCATCATCATCATAGACAGCAATACATCAGTGGTTCACACTGACGCTTAACTGCTACACAACCACGAAGAAAAAAGAAAACCTTATATAGGAAGAGAGAAGAAAAAATGGATAGGGTAGGGGACCCAACCACTGAAAAATGGCTACATCTACATTCAAACATACAACGTCAGGGCACATACACCTTGCAAACAAACAACCGAGCTGTAATTGAAAGTAAGGCGTCATCAGCAAGACAACTTCCTTGCGGCTTTCAATACCCCGCGACATTTAGTGCACTCACTTCACAGACAAATCAGCCAAACAACGACAACATTCACGCCACTGAGCTGAGTTAGCCGCCATCTCACCTAAAGTTTCAAGCCACCGACTTTCTGAGTCGCGAGGGCTCCAGCCCGGGAGACGAACCCGATCTACAGTAGCCAACCCCTTCGTGAACGATTTCATTTGTCTACGCCAGGTCATCATCTGTCCACCTCGCGCCTTGCAACAATCGACAGCAACGTCGGCAGACAGTGCTCCGTGTGGCAGACGACTAGCTGGCGTCCTTAGTACATGACCTAACCACCTAAGCCTGTGCAAGTGTAAGGACTGAACGAAAGAACTCGTCTGACAGTCAGTTCCAAACACCAGCTTCCTAACCTCATCGTTGCACATTCGTTGGTGCCACCCAATATGAGCGATTGAACGCAGACATCGGTGATCAAACACCTGAAGATGGTTCAAGTCTTCTACCCTGAGTGGCCATGTTTCGCTGCCGTAAACTAATACAGCCCTCACTGTTGTCTGATATACGCGACCCTTAAGCTTCAGAGAGATCCCTTTCTGTCGCCATAAGTGCCTCTCATTAGTAAACATCGCTCTAGCCTTGGGAATACGCGCCTCCACTTCATTCCCTACACCTCTGCTGCCGCCACCGCTGATGCAGCTTCCCAGGTATACAAACCGGTCAACAACCTCCATGACTTCATTATCTAACATTGAATCTACGTAATTACAACACTCTTGCAGAAGCACATTGCATTTTGAGGCTGCGAAGCGCATTCCGAAGTACTTAGCAGAACATGAAATTGCGTTTAGCGTTGCTTGTGCCGCTTGAAAGTTGTCAAACAGTAACACCTTACCGTCAGCACAATCAAGATCAGCCAGCCTTCTACCAGGTAGGAGGTCCACGCCGGCATCTTGTGACTGCCGGAGACAATCCTCCATTATTTCGTCCATGACGAAATTAAACAAAAATGGTGAAAGAGGACAGCCTTGACGAACGTCGCTCCTGGTGCTAAAACTGTCAGACAGCTCATCGTAAACCCTAACCTGAGCCGAAGTATGGGAGTAAGGCGCCGACAGTATGTTCACATACTTGGTCGGTACACCCCTGCGTTTAAGCGACTCTAAAAGTGTAGATCGATCCACCGAACCGAATGCACCTTCATAGTCGAAAAATACGTCGATTGTTGGCCGACGGTACACATGACGCTGTTCCAGAATTTGACGGAGGGTATAAATGTGATCTACACATCCCCGGCCAGGACTAAACCCTGCCTGTTCTTCTCTGATGTTTAACTCCCAAACTGCAGTGAGTCGATAAAGTATAATGAATGCAAGAACTCTAGAAATGATTGGGCTCAAACTAATTCCTCTATGGTTTTCGCAACAGCTCCTGGTACCTTTCTTGAATATGGGAGCAATTATCGAGTGATCCCAGCACGGACGGATGGTCTCCGTCATCCACACAAGTTGAAACAGCTGAGTCAAGGCCTCAACTAACACCTCTCCACCTTCTTTAAAAAGTGTCAGTGTTCCCTGAAGCAAAGGCGGTTTCCATTTCTTTAACTTTTTCCACCAACCAAGCCTCATGATCAGCCTTTAGGCTACGTTTCAGCTTCCTACGGATATCTCCTCTAGACTTATTATGTGAACTACCAGGAGGGACCTTCCGCTTGGCTTCTAACAACTCCAGAGATTTCTGCGAGATCCAATGTTTGTTAAACTTATGTGCTCCTGTACCGCGTGCTACAGTACCTGCTTTCTGAATAGCCTGAGATTTGTATGCAGCAGCTATTAGGGTCTTCGGAGTGAGTATCACTAAGGTAGCTTTCTGAGCTGGTTTGGTACTTATGCTTTACCGATGGTAAAGCCAGTTTCTTAACAGCCAGTCGTTGCTGTCGATGAATTCGTCGTCCAGCAAAAGTAAGAACAAAACGACAACATACCAATGCATGATCTGAGTCCAAGTACGTGCTCCAATAAGAACGACAGTCTTGGATGGAACCATGCCACCTGTAACTAACAACTATGTAGTCTATCTGTGGGCGTCTGTGACAGCCGAGTACTTCTGGGACGGTTGCCATATGCAAATGAGTATTTTTGTTTCTTGTCTTGTTTGAACATCTAACCCACGTGTTGGTTTCCTAAATGAACAACCTTTACGCCATCCGTGTTTTTGTCTTGACTTTTTCTGCTACCTTAGTGTAGTAGTCAGGCTTGCGTGCTGCTTTGACCCGGCGGGCTGTGCTGACTGCGTCTTCGGTCGTTGCAGGTTCAACGATGTCAGACTGGCCAAGGGGGAGCAGCCTGACAAAAGGCAGATGCGTTCTTTGTGATGCCTTCGTTGTGTATGGTTACAGTGTGATGTTTTTTAGTTCGATTTGCTATTTTCACTTCCGCCTGACCCGATTATGTGTCTGTGTAATCAGTTTGTCTGTGCAGTACAGGCTTTTGAGCCAAATGCTTTGGTTGAGGGCTTTAATCGCTCTCTCTTCTAGGTCTGGGCGTCCTGCCAGTATCCGATGCCCACATAAACCATGACTATACAACAGAAACCAAATATCATACTGCATCGGATGTCGTGCAGAATAAACCGGGTCGCTTTATCTGCTGCACATGGCAGGGTGGATAGGCGAAAATATGCTACTGCCAATCACTCACCCTCATATTGCCCCCCCCCCCCAATAATAATCATCGAGCAGATAATGCTCACTCAAGTTTCCGTTACCTGAAGAGCAACCTGAAACAGGCTCGGGGACGTAAGACGCTCTGTGTTGGAGCACGGAATGTGCGCACGCTGCTGGATCGATGCAGCTCCGAAGGACGGCCAGAACGGTGCACTGCACTGATCGCGATGGAACTGCGTCGCCATAGGATCAATGTAACAGCCTTCAGAGAGACAAGGCTTGTGAACCAAGGTAAGTTACGGGAAGTATGCGTCGGGTACACCTTCTACTGGATAGGTTACCCGACAGACGGTGCTCGGGAGCATGGTGTCTGTTTCGCAGTTGCTGATGGCATCAACACTTTGATGATAGGCGGATCGTATGGCATGAATCATCGGGTCCTGTCGATACGCCTTACGACACGGTTGAGGTAAGTGTGTTACATTTGCTGGTGTTTATGGTCCAACTATGTGTCACACTGATAATGAAAAGGACCAGTTCTATGATCGACTGTCCGCCACAAGCCGGTCGGTACCAGTGAATGACGGACTGTTTGTTCTAGATGATTTGAACGCTCGAATCGAGCGCGACTCGGTAGCTTGGCCGGGAGTCCTCGGACCATACGGCATTGGCTCAGTGACTGACAACGGTGATCGTCTGCTCCACCTGTGTGCTACTCACGAGCCGGCTATCACGAACATCCGGTTCCAGCTGGATGCGAGCGACATCACGACATGCACTCACCCACGAAGCGGTCACCACCATTTGCGTGATTACGTGATTGTGCGACAGCGTGACATTCGTGAAGTGCGTATCACGCGAGTGATAAGTGGTGTTGAATGTAGCACAGATCATAGACTGGTCAGGACTAAATTATTTATCCATGTACGCAAGTCTGTTCATTGTAGATCATCCAGACAACGATGGAAGTTAGATATCAAACGACTGGGAAACTGCGAGACGAAGACTGCCTTTCAGTGTGCAGTTGCGGCTCGTCTGCACAACGCTCCTGTACCCAAGGAACGAATCACGACGGCAGCCACCAAGACGATTAGTGTCAAACGCCACAAACCTCCCGACCAGTTCAACGACAACAACATGGTTATCACCGAATTGGTACGACAGAAGAATGCCGCGTTTGCTGTCTCCACACTGGACACGGCCAATGAAGCGAAAAAGAACATGTTCCGGATTATCCGCCGTAACTAGCCGAGCGTGTTCGTGGAATCAAGGACAACTGGTGGATGAAGCAGGATGAGTGGATGCAGGGCTTCGCAGATCGTCGACAACATAAGGAGTTCTACGATCCACTTAAAACGATCTTCGCTCCACCGATCCAGTTTATTAAATTACTGGTAGACGTGGACACCGGCTGTTTGTACACCCAGCCAGAGGACATCATGAAGGTCTATCACAAACACTTTGATAGCCTACTAAACTGTCCTGCTACCATTAATTGGGTGACCGTGAACAGCCTGCCACAACAGGTCATCAAACCTTCATTTGCTCTCGCCCAGGATTTACTAGAATTGCGGAGAGCGATTGGTCAACTTTGCAACGGAAGGCTGCAGATGAAGATGGATTGTCGGGTGAAATCCTGAAGAATGGCGGGCTGGCGATGGAACATGCACTGCTTCAGCTGGTTCGCTCCATCTGGGAGCACGAGGTGATGCCACAAGATTTCACGAATGCTGTGATAGTACCTTTGTTTAAAGGTAAGGGTAGCAAGTAATGCCCCGACAGCTATCGGAGCATCAGTCTAGTAAGCTGAACAGGCAAGGTGCTTGCAAGAATCCTTTTGAACCGACTGAATACGGATGTCTTGGAGACCAATGTTCCTGAGGGGCAATACGGATTCCGGGCGAGTCGGAGTGCGATCGACCTGGTGTGCGCTGCTTGACGGTCTCAGAAGAAATGCCGGGAACGCAACCAGCCTCTGTATGCCATCTTCGTAGACTTCACCAAGGCGTTC
>JTDE01002998.1:2237-15973 GCA_014338405.1 Paragonimus skrjabini miyazakii | reverse complement strand
TCTTGAGTATTCGGTGGTCGGACGTGGTTCCGAACACTGTAATACTGCGGCGAGCGGACATGGACGGGATGGAAGCCCTGTTAATTTTGAATCAGCTTCGTTGGTTGGGTCACGTCTGTAGTGGATCTCAACGCTATATAAAATTCGGCTGTGAATACGAGATCAAAAGTTGAGGAAAATGAAAGCTATTGACTCACAATAGTTTGGTCTAGAATTCCACTACACCGAATGCAGTATTCAGTGGATACAATCTGTCGTGTTGTTTCTAAGTCATCTTGGAGGCCACAACTGAGATAATTCCGAGGACAGATAAATAAGGAAATTTGCCGCAGTAGCCGGCTGATTCCGTTAACTTCTAACTCTCCGAAAATCTGTGTACTAGCGACGCAGAACGCAGAGAGAACGCAAGGCTCGCGACCCGAGAGGTGTGATTTTTTATTTATTGATTATTGATTAGTTCGATTAACTTGATTTTATAAGATACTTTATTTTTATATACTGTTTGCACCACCTTTTCTTGCACAGAATGAACACCACCTGTTTGAATTGATTCTGCTTAGCAATACACTTTTGGTGCGCGCGTCTCGTCTTCTTGGTGTTCCTGTTCCACACAGACTGGGATTGCCTGTAGCGAGCTATTCAGCAACTGCGTTTTGAACTGAATATTGGTATTTATACCTTTGTATTGGGTTAGTTCCCTACTGTTTAAACGTCGGCTGTAAATGTAAGGTTGAGGAAAGTGAAAGGTGTGAATAACAATGAGAATTATAAAATAGAAAACTGTACAAATCGCTACACATCCGTCGGATGGACGAGGACCGTAACCCGAAGCAGATGCTGTATGGACAACTGAGATCAGGTAAGCGGAATCCTGGTGGTCAAAAGCGTAGATACCAGGATGCTGTGCAGGTGTATCTATCACGTTGTAAAATTGACTTTAGATGTTGGGAAGACTTAGCGTTGAACCGGACTGCCTGGGGGAATACGATTCGGACGGGCGTCCGCGAGTTCAACGAGCAGTTATTGCGAGGCTGAGAACAAAAGCGCGCGGTACGCAAAGGAACCATCGGTACCATAGGTCGTGGTTGTTGTGAACCACAAAAGACGCTTAGTCTGAGAATTCGTTTATTGCACAAACGCCCGTATATGTCATGTCAAAAATCAAACCACAAACGCGTATACTCATTTGCAAGTTAGATATGCATTCACATCCATCATTGTCATTCGTCTTGGTGGAACTTCTGCCGAGCGCGTACACACTATTTCGATAGTTTTCCTTGTCCTCCGTCTTCCTGTCATTCGCAGCTTGCCTTTTTTTCCTGAACGTTGCATGTGGGTAACATACTACTTGTGAGTAGTATACTACCCACAACAAAACTGCCTGTCATACAACATGGTGACATGACTATTTGGCGTTGCGATGTGTGCGGCCGCAAATGGGCTGGCCGTTTGGGATTAGTTGGTTGTAGTGGATCTAAACGTTATATACAATTCAAGTGTGGATACGATACCAAAAAGGTGATAACAATGAAAACAACTGACTCACAGTAGTTCGTGAAGGTGCTTTGTTTAGAGTTCCACCACACAGAATGGAGTATCCAATTGATGTGTTCTGTCGTGTAGTCTCTAAGTGATCTGGAAGACCACAACGCAATAGCCGGTTGATTCCGCGAGCTTGTAACTCTCCAAAATCTGTTTACTAGCGATGCTGAACGCAGAGAGAACGCAAGGCTCGCGACCCGAGAAGTGTGTTTTGTATTTATTGATTATTGATCAATTCGATTAGTTTGGTTTAAACGTGGGCTGTACATGTGCAGTTGAGGAAAGTAGAAAGCGTGTATAACAATGAGAGTTATGAAATAGAAAGTACTGTACAAAACGCCACATAGTCACCAGCATACTCATACTGCACCGTCAGCGAAGAGACGGCAAGTACGTTAGGCTCAGGTAGGTCTTATTTTAGCGAAAAGGCGTCCAATAAAGCACAATCTTTATTGTCCAACACGCTAATTCACATGCTACACGCGCGCTCGCGTTTATGAATCAGCATTCCAGTCTACAACACCCCCAGGTTTCCGTTCACGCGTCGTGTGCACTTCTACCCGGTTTAGGTGTGTGATCGGCACCATCTATCGGGTGGTTTTCCGCCTACCATTCTTCGTCCATTGGTCCGATTCCGTTGAGCGATGGCTCGTCCGGTCGCTCGTGTTGTTCTCCATCTATCCACAATGGGCTTCGATTGTATTTCACGGTGGTGTCGAGATATTCCCCCGAGTGTTGGAATAATCGAGCCTCCGATTTCGTCGTCCATTCTATTCTACCTGCCATGTCTCGCCCGTTGGTCCGGTCGAGCGATGACTCATCCGACTACCCCCGTTGTCCGCCATCCGATCGTTGAGGGTTTGTGGACGTGCCTGCCTTCCACGTTGAGGTACTCCGCCGAGTGTTTGAATACTCGCACCTCCTGCCTGGCAATCCACCACAATATCAGTATATCCATTTTTTTTGTTAATGATTGTATCAACCAACTCTATGGTCAATTGACAAGTAATCCGCTCCACTTTTCATAAACTTGGGAGTTTTGTAGTGAGATCACCTTCGACGCCCCCAAAATCCTAAACTCCCTGCGACGTGAGAGTTACCTCGCCGGTAACACCGCCCTGACTCACATTACCTTGTGAATGTAAATCCACTACAAACCACTAGCATCAATGTTAGTGTGTTGGCGTAGGTATCGCAGTTTTACTTGTTAATATATTAGGAATCTGCGCCATCTCTACCATTGTAGGCTACATTCACTAGGATAACAATGTTTTAGCTATTACCGTTAGGAACGTCGCTCATTCAATCCGATGCTTGTTTGAATTCTGAAGACTGACTGGAATTTCCGTCGACATTCGTCTTCTCTGGCGGCTGCCGCGTGGCTGTGCTCATGGTTCTCTCACGCCCAGCTCCCTAGCGCCCTCATTCGTTGCGTTGAAGTTCGCTTGTGTACGGTGAGTAAATAAGTAAACAAAGTTTGCTTGCAGATTCACCGTCTTCTCACTGAGACTTCCGATCCGTGTTAACATAAGGCTGGGGTAACCTCGGGACTTGCATCACGATATTGGCGAGCCCGTTCCATTAAGTATTTTTACTGCTTTCTGTTATTTATTACAACCTTTTGATATACGCCAGGTTCAATTTTTTCCCTCGTATTTGTATACTTATATACATTCATACATAGCAGTTCCACTAGTTTCTAAGCCCTTATATTTTTTCAGAATCCTGTGTGTATGTTTAAATGATGCAGTCAAATATCTCAGTCCCGAAGTTGGAGCTCGCCGAGGTAGATGCGAGGGAAATCGCCTTGAGTTTTCGTTTCCCCGATCATGTCCCGGACGACCCAGAATACTGACTAGCGCAGCTAGAGCTGCAATCTCAATTAGCGCGCATCACTAGCCAGACTGCCAAGTTTACATACTTGGCTACCGCGTTGCCAATATCGGTCGCATCTTATGTCAGAGACTTAGTTATTAGACCACCTGAAACCAACCCTTACGACGCACTAAAAAGCGCATTCTTAGAACGTGTCGTCATATCAGAGGAAAAACGACTTAAGCAGATCCTTAGCGATTTACAGCTCAGAGACCTTACTCCATCTCAGTTGCTTCGGCAGTTGAGACAGGTGGGTCAAAATCATAAGGTTGATGTCAAACTCATGCGTTACCTTTGGATGCAGAGACCGCTCGACTTTGTGCAGGTAGTTATTTCTCCATTTATATCAACGAATTCCTTGGACGATTTGGCAAAGTCGGTCGACTCAGTAATCGAGCACCTTTCCAGCAGAATGCATCAAGTGGAGGCACACACAGGAAACATAACCGCCGACTTAGCAGCAAAAGTGAAAGAACTTTTTCTAAAAATTCAAGCTCTTAAAGCTTCTCGCTCTCGCCCCGCTTCCAGAGGACGTAGCCATTCTAAGTCACGTTCAAGAGCAGGATACTGCTGGTATCATCACAAACTCGGGACCAAGGCACGGGAATACAATAAGCCGTGCACCTGCTCAACCGCCTCGGAAAATAGCAAGTGCCAGCAAGTAGTGGCGACGATTGTTGCTGACAGTCCAACCCCTGGTCGTCTATTTTTTATATACGATGAAAATTCCAGGTTGCGTTTTCTAGTGGACACCGGCGCTCAAGTCAGTGTCATACCGCCTAGAAAAGAGGATGCGCCTCGTTTGACGCTCTTCAAACTCCAAGCCGCCAATGGAACACCAATACGCACTTTTGGCACATGCTCCCTTACGTTGGATGTGGGCCTTCGGCGTGCTTTCCGTTGGGTGTTCATTGTAGCGGGTGTACCAAATGCCATCTTAGGCCTGGACTTCTTAAAGCATTTTGGGTTAGTTGTCGACGCAGGATAACACAAGCTCCTAGATCCTCCAACGAGTATATCCACTATAGAGAGCATTTTCTCAACAACTGCCCTCAGCCCGCTGCTTGCTGAACCAAGCGGTGACGATTGATACCGAGCGGAATTGCGTGAATTCCCGGAGCTGACTAGTCCATCTAACGAGCTACCTACCGTCATCACGGATGTGGTACATTACACCAAAACGAAAGGCGCACCAGTTTTTCAGCGACCGCGAAGATTGGCACCAGACAAATTGCGCATCGCTCGTGCTGAATTTCAACACATGCTGAACATGGATATAATCCGCCCTTCCGATGGCCCATGGGCATCCCCTCTGCACATGGTGCCAAAGAAGACGGAAGGCGATTGGCGTCCTTGCGGAGATTATCGTGGATTGAACAATGCCACTGTTCCAGATAGGTACCCTGTGCCACATATCCACGATCTAACTACCAGCATTGCAGGTAAAACATTTTTCAGCAAAATCGACCTCGTTCGCGCCTACTATCAGATACCGGTAGCATAAGAGGATATACCCAAGACGGCTATTATCACACCATTCGGTTTGTTTGAATTTGTGCGCATGTCTTTCGGTCTTCGTAACGCTGTACAGACGTTCCAACATTTGATAACTGAAGTCACCCGTGGGCTAGACTTCAGTTATGCATACACAGACGACATTCTCGTGGCTAGCTCTTCCCCGGAAGAGCATATAATCCATCTGTGGACGTTGTTTCAACGTCTAGCATCATATGGTCTTATCGTCAACGGAACTAAGTCCGTTTGTTAACGGTGAGTAAGTCAATAAATAAAGTTTGTTTGCAGATCCACCGTCTTCTCACTGTGACTTCCGATCCGTGTTAATATAAGGCTGGGGAAACCTTGGGTGTACGAACCTTGGGACTTGCATCACGATAACCTGCTGTCTTCTACCCGATCTTTTCTTAAGCTTTGTTGGTGCATCGTATGGTGAATGGGTTGACTGTTCTTTTCGTGGTTCAATGTGAATGTTGTTATTATCCCCTATCCCCTCTGGGATGCAGTAACGTTCTTTCGTATACTGAAATGCCTCTTGTATTATCTTTTACATATTTTCCGTCTCAGTTTAGATCTTGTAATTGCAGTCTCTCTGTTTATTTCCCGAAAGATAAGGGGTTCCGTTTCGTGCTAGCCATTCACTTGGCTAACCAGCATTGGCCGGCTGGACACAAAGGCCCCACTCACACATCTACTGGCCTCCTGGTATTTTTCCTTCGGGTTTACCCTGGATATGTGGCATGTGGGTGGAACCGTAAGTGGTGTAGCGTGAGCCACCTACGGTGAGTCTTATGCGCAGGCGTCTCTTGACTTCGGTCAATGTGGCAGGCTGATTCGAGACGCATGCCACCGACAGTGTACGTGCGTTGACCCGCTACTCGTCCTTCCACATTTGCTAGTGCCATTTTTTTACTTGCTTTATTTATCATGTGATTGCTTTGTCAAGACGATCGGTATCCATATTGACTCATGCTGTTGCTCCACTTTCCGCCCCAACTTGCATGTCACTGGTGTTAGCGCTTAGTCTGCCCGTTACTACGCTCGAGCTACTTGACAGGCTGACGTTTGGGTCTCGCGGGCCATAGTGCATATGTATCGTACTCCATTGAAAAACCTATCTCCGTGCGAATCCAACTGGAACTGGGCACGTGAATGCCAAACAGTCATTAAGTCCACATAAACAATTCCGTCGTCAACATTATTGTTTACACATTATGGCCCATCATTCAACACCAATTTAGCAACAGATGCGTGCGAGTTGCAATCTTACAGCGTTCGTGCTTCCAAACAGCCAACTCAAGCAGAACAAAATCAAAGCCAAATTGAGGGGGAACATGAGCCCTAATTCTCGCAGTACACGAAGTTCATAAAATGATCTATGGCAGATATATTTCACTTTAGGCCGATCACAAAATCACTACTTACGAGTTTTAGTTCAAGTTTAAGTACGTCTTCATCGGAATTTTGGTCTGCAAACACACTACCACGTTTGATTGCTAAACAAAACAAAACAATAGATGAAGTGGTTATTTGTGATGAAAATCTACTCGATTCACCGCTTATCCAAACCCCGACACAATAGGAGTTCTAACAAGAGACCAATCCAAACGTCGTGTTGAGGATACTACATCAGGATTGGACGAACAGTCTCAATGTTACACCTTCTGTTATTCGCTTATTTCTTTGTTCCGTGTTGCACCAATTAACGTTCAGTTTGTGACTTAACGATACGCTGGTTCGATCTCGGTATAATGGTGCACTCGATAAAATCGGACTCTCGTCCCGGTAATAATTAACACGAAAATCTCGGTCCCGAATAGTACCACGACTGTCCCCGTATTCGCTCAAGCCCAAAAATCGCGTAGAAAGGAAACCACTGTGTTCCGCCCCAACACATGTGCGACAAAGGCGACAGTTACAAAGTATTGATATAGCGCATAATGACCAAGCGTTCCTAAGATATCAAAAAGAATGGTTATCGAAAAAGGGAGTTGGGGTCACTAATGAGCATAGTGGTATAAAATGTCTCGACCGCTTTGAACAATTCCGCCAAATAGGACTGAGTCAATCATTTTTTTCTTTCCCACGACGGAAGCGGCTTAGGACGGTAACAGGGTGGGCGCTCTAACAATGCCCCAACCACAACTGGGAGAATTCCTCGCAAGGTGCGACTCACCGCCAAACAGAGGGCATTCTTTATGAATGCCCTCTGTTTGGTGAAAGAATAGCAACTCCGAACCAACTTAAATCAAGAGTTTTAGACCAGTTCCATCCAGTCACATTCCGAACTGATTGCAATGTAATCCTTGATGTGCAGTTACGTCTATTGGCCTTGCACGGAGCAAAGAATTCATCAATTGGTTAGAAGGTACAGTCGGTGTGTAGCAGTTTGTAATCATCTTCACAACTTGATCCTTGGTTGCTTAGGGAAAATCCCTGGAGCCGAATCCAGGTTGATTTCGCTGAACTATTCAATATTGCTTATCGATGGTAATTCTACATCTAGGTGACCAAAGGTTGACATTCGTTATCTGAGAAACTTATTCTACAGGTTGGAGTTTCCTGAGGTACCTGTTTCAACTAACGGTGCTCAGTTCACATTCGGCGAATTCTCGGGATTTTGTTCAATAAATGGCATTGTGCATCTAAGAACTCTACCACAGCATCCCCATTCAAATGGGAAAACTGAGAGATTTGTGGCTACTCTGAAGCGGTACGTCTTCAGATATCTAGGAGAACGACACCTGGATTATCTCGTGAATTTGTTCCTATTTAACTATATAACCCTAATTTAAACGGTTCCGGTAATGCTTCACCCAGCGAATGTTTGCTTGGAAGAAAGATTCGGCCAGAATATGAGATACTGCTGCCTAGCCCATATTTTGGTTATCAGCTTAGGCCAGTACCGAAAGTTCAACTTCAACAGCCTGAAAGTAGAGTAAATGTCGGATACAGGATGTATGCGAATAACTTCAGAAGCCGACCTTCAACCTGATCCGCGGGAACTACTACATATAGTCGAGGGTAGGTTTTTTATGAACTAGGAGTCAGAACAGAACATTGAACCAGCCAGACTAATCAGCCTCGCAAAAGGTGCAAATGCCTGAACACAAGAAAATCCGTCTCGCGTACTGGTTGTTAGATGATATTCCAGAAATCATTGCACAGACACAACTCATGCAAACACGGACACCAGACATAGTCAACGCAGTCAGCCACGTGAAGTCAGATACCCCCATTAGAAGTCGATGTTTCACACAACCACTTCAGATGGATCCTTAGAAGAAATCCAATGGTGCTGCAACTAGCAAGCCTGTCGTTCTGGCTTCAGTTACCTTTAGTACTCGTGAACTAATCTTGGACAACGTGAAGAGAGCGTGGGACAGCTTTCTTCTGAAGTGGGGGTTCCAGCGGTAGTCCCGTATAGGAAGACAACACAAGTCAACGGCTCAATAAAGTGTGTACACGAAATACACAATCGAAAACCGAAATGATACCACCCACACGGCAGCACGTTGCTTCACAGTGTTCAAAATATTTTTGGACTGAGATATTGGGGACCACAACAGATGTCTCACGCGCAGACGACGTTATCGATCACACAAGCATTAGCTTTTATTTTGAGTGGTTTAGAGTGATATATGTTTTTCTTGCCCTAGCTTGCAATGCGTTTAGGCGTATTGGTCGCGCGATGTTATCCTCCGGACATACCTTGATCTGAAGCTCAGGTGGTATTTGTTCTCCCTGGGCGGGTTAGGAATACATCTAAGGGTAATAGAAAATACCGCTCTACATGGACTGTTAACATTTGAACTATAAAAAAACGCAACTAAATAACGCAAGTTCCGTCAATCGGGACCATTTTTAACAAGGTTTAGTGACTGGAGTTGGCCACAGACAATTACGATAGAATGTGGTGTTGGTCAGTTATATCCGCACTGAGCAATGGGATGCCTACTGTCTTGGGACATAGCTATCACATGGCTATCACGGTCTTGCTTGTGATGACCTTTTGCATGGAGGTCGACAAGTGACCTGTGATCGAAAATGCTGATTGGAGCGTTGTCGTGGTTGCGCAAAACGAGTTGATCGGGCCTGCTTCAAATCACGTTCAAATCAAGTTTGAACAGGCTGGGTTACTTGATTGCACGATTGCTGTCCAGTTCTGCTTGTGTAGGTAACCCGATCTTCACTGTGAAACGGGTAAATATAGTATACTTTGACATACGGAGACGGTGGCATTTTCACTGGAGGGTGGGGTGGTGGTTGTATCCAGCTTGTTGAATAACTGACCTGGATGGAGACCGTTTAGATTGTTCGACTGAATGTCGGTCAGAATCTTCTACCGATTTGTTACGTCGCATCATCAGCTTTGTAGACTAGCTGTAAGGGAACTTTCCGCTTGGACCTAGTTAATTTGCCTGTTACTTCGTGATCAAACTTGCTGTGCAGCCCACTTAAGGCATGGGAATAGTCAGTCTACTGCAACGTCGATTACAAGAGCTGTAGATCATTGTATAAAGTGTCTGAGTGTTAGGATGCCCACCCTGTGACCGTGCCAGGGCACCTCCGTCGTGAGAACGAAGAAAAAAACCACTTGACTCAGTCCTAACTAGCGGGACTTTTTCAAATCGGTTGAGACTTTTTATACCGCTATGCACATGTCCGATCCTAACTCTTTCTCATGATGTGGTGGGAATGTGCGGTCATGACGTGCCCTATAAATACCTTGTACTTGTCGCTCTAGCGGCACCCCGTTTTGTAGCGGAACAAAGTTTCTTATTTTGAACGCGTCTTTTGGCTTGTCTTGGGAGCGAATACGGGACAGTTGCAGTACTATTCGGGACCGAGATTTCCGTGTGAATTATTACCGAGACGAAAATCCGATTTTATCGAGCGCACCACTCTACCGAGATCGGACCAGCGTATCGTTTAGGAGGGTTCACAACACTGAGTTGGTTGCCTTGATTCTGATTTCGCCCAAGGGCTCACGATTCTTTCCTTGTCCCCCCTACCAATTTTTCGTTTCCCTTCTCCGACTTCACCACAACCGCCTACTCCATTTGCACATTTCACTGGAACTCAATACAACATTAAGTGACGGTAGACATCCAAACGATTGAAACTTTTTGTCCACCCTGTTATCAGTTAATAACCAGTGCTTCATACTATAGAAGCTGTCTGAATGGCAAGTATTCTAGAGTGAATCACTACTGTTTATTTGCCTACACCCTACATTTAACCATACTGATTTTGGTATCTACCGTTTATCATCAATTCACTCATTGAACACTTGGCTATCTAATATGCATCAGTTTACTAATCGTTTTTTGAACAAACATCGACTGCTTTGCACACTTATAGCTCTTCGCTGCAACAAAGCCTTCCAGGATTATCCGCACTCCCACATTATTTGTGAAAGATCAAATTATTTTTTGCAGTCCATTCCAAAGCTTTACTATTGAACACTGTCAATTGGTCCAGTCTCTTCTATCCTTACAGTACAACCCGTCAGAGAAAGTAATTAAACCAACACCTTTAGAAGCTCAGTACTCAACACATTTACACATACAGTGAGAACATGGACCGCAGAAATGATAAAACAAAATGGTCGCTTGTAGAATTATTGAGTTCTATGCGATTGATGTATCGATACCGACTGACGACCCCTCGGTTTACGCAATAGCGTGGCCAAGACGTCACGTGTCATACATGCAGAAATTCATGGACCGGCAATTCGTGTCGGATTGAGTGTACAGATTGAGATTATTCGATGTAATGATGTTCAAACTAGTGAGAACGTGCAATGGAATTTGGTTTCAACCGATGACGTGTTCATGTTTGGTATTCAGTGGATTTAGGAACCAGCGTGAACCTCATGGACTGATTGTTTGTACGCCGTTCTTGAAGAACTACTGAACCATGGGTTCAACCGACTTCGAGCTAAAAAAGGATATCAAGCTTTAACAAGGGATCGAATACAGTGTGAATCAAAAGCAGTCTGTGTTTTAAAAAAAATTCTACACCTAGCGCACAAGGTGAACGGACTGGCCCACACACCAAGCTCGCGTCGACGTCACACAATGACCCAGATTGCTGTCAAATCTAACGCACGCTTTCGCCCCTACCAAAGCTGATTGATCAGTAGGCCGGTGAATGACAGTAACGCCTACGATGCGATGCTTGTTCACGCACTCTGCATTCCCCTTATCTGAGCTCAGTGGGCCAGCACCCATCAGCGTGCTTCCGTTGACAATGGATCGGTCAATCAGACGGATTTGACTGCAAGCAGAAATTTAAAGTGACGCGTTAAATGCCGCCAGGCGTTTCAAGGCTGGACAGTTTGACATTTTGCAAGTATCGCGGATAAAATATAATTATTCGAAATCATTCAGGCAGTAGCAGTCCTCAATTCACGATTTTCAATTGCTACGCCTATGGCGTTATTGAGACAGTCAAAGGAAATTCGTTGAGGAGCATACTTAGGTTGGCACAAGATTGCCACCTAGCAGTCAGTTGGACACTGTAAGACTGTCATGTTCGGCTGTGCGCTGAACGTCAGCTACAAAGATTTAAACACTTAAGTGCAGGTAAACGAAAGCAGGACAGAATATCGTTTGAACAAAGCGTTATGTGCTTACATGGAATGGCAACAAAATTGTACTCTTTGATTCCGTTCGATCTTTGACGTTATGCTCTAGCTGGAAGGCAGTTTAACTGGAAGTTAAAAGTATACGCCAAAGGCATGCTGCTATTCTCGGGCGCGGTGCTAATCAGCCCGACTTTCATTTTAGGTTACAGAAAGGAAAAGTTCTTTGCTTGTGCGTTACTGTCTCTGAGATGGACGGTTTATATGTGTTAAAAATGGACGAATGGGAATAAATAAAAGGAAATTTCAATGAGGCTGCTGGCTGCAAATCGTCTGAGCAAAGAACACTGAGACGACATATGGGACTGGGTCAGATGACGGTTAAGAAACTTTTGGTGCAGATTGTCTCTCATCTGTATGCCGATCGAGTCGTGTTGTAAAACTCATCCGATTCAGCCGTGACGATAAAATTGGGCAATGCAATCCAATGTGAACAGATCATAAATGCAGTTATTCTGTCTACGAAGCAACCTGCCTGTTCCATTACTCAATTTCAGCGAATGACTGCTTATACGTCCATCCTCATTTAATGGGAGATGTGTCGTTGGATGACCCGGAATTCGATGAATTTTATAGGCAGTAATTAGATCTCCCTTGAGTTGTCTCTAATTAGTTGATAATTGATCTAATTCTACTAATCCTTCTAGGTAGGGAATTTTTCTGAGTCCCATAATTCTTTTCATGGCTCATTTCTGAACACTTCCGATAAGTACCAAATCGCTTTTAAGATAAGGACAACAGGGTTGAAAGTATCACAAGTTCTTCCAAAGAGGTTCAGGGTTATTTGTGATGTTTAAGCCGTGGCTTAACAATATACAGACAGACTCACACCGTCTGCCACTATGGTTCCTGGATCTCGTTTACATACTGATACGAATGGTTCTGTGTCGCCAAGGTAGTAGTCAACAGAATTTCCATGCAAAATGTACACGATTTTACATTTGTTAACATTGAATGGTAAACTAATTTCTGTGGACCACCGGTTTGAACAGTTCAAACGTATTGTGATATTATCACATCTTCCGGACACTCTAAAACCTGCCACAGTTTGTTATTAGTGTGGAGCAACATTGATGAATTGACTATACTGGGTAGTCTAGGAACGAAAAGAATGAATAACAGGAGTCCCTGGACGTGTCCTTGTGAAACGCCGGTGTAGCCAGAGTACCACTCTGACAGTTGTCCGTTCACTTCGATGTTGAACTTACGTTCAGTTAAATAATAATCCCCAAGGCACGTGAGTAAGGGCACATCAAGGCTGTAACTACTGAGTTTCTGTTGAAAGGTGGAATGCTCAACCCTGTCAAAGGCTTTCGAACAGTCCAGATAAACTACACCTATGACCGGTCCTGCGTTAGCAGCCTTAGTCCAAAAGATAAGCAATCAGCACATTCGTGGTGTATAAGTATTTCCTACGGAAGCCATGCTGTCAGCTGGTGATAAGTTCGAGGTCTTCAACCTTCTCCCGGATGGATTCATCTAATATGTTCTCCACTACATTAGAGGCTACTAAAAGTGACGCGATTGGTCGATAGTTTGCTGGGTCATCTCTGCATCCGCCTTTGGAGATAGATATGATTGTGAGCTGTTTCCAGGATTTCGGTGGAAGGTTGCATACTAGCGTAACGGATGCATTGTTAGTTCCAATACACTCCCTCCACTTTATTCGATCAAGGTCATTTGTGCAAACGGTTATAATAAGACACTGACATTGTTATTGGAGACCTGGTAAACACGTGACAAGACCGATGAACGTGGGATCCACGGGTGGCTACCTCGACCACGATATACCAACTGACTAGGGTTTTCCTTTCGGGGTTATTTGAAACAAAAGTTTACGCAAGAAGACCGAAATAAACTAGGTTACGAAAGCTCGTAACCATAAGTGAATTCCGTTCGTTACCAGAGCTCAGTCTGTTTAAAACTCCAGTCATGTTGTATGGAAAGGATATTATTTTACGAACAGAATTGCAGCCAACACTTTAAGCCCGTATTTTAAGAACCATTGTAATAATTCGCGCGTTTACAATCTATTAATTTTTGCTGAAGTTACGTTTAGTAGTTGCATTGGTGATCTTACAGAACGACCGAATTTATTTGGCATACCCGTGGGTCAGTTCATAGTCATTTAAACAATGTAATTTCATCTCGTATC
>JTDE01002997.1:62551-77328 GCA_014338405.1 Paragonimus skrjabini miyazakii | reverse complement strand
ATTTTAATTTCTGCAACATATCACAAATTTTGAACAACTCTAATTGCTACGAATTATTTCTTAACTGAAAGATAACGGAGATATTCACGTTCTACCGATTACACGCAGCCAGACAGTTAGTGTACACGCACATGAGGGCTACCTTCTCATTTGACTGGGTGCAAAAAGAGACTGGAGAGCGCGAGGAAGAGCTTGAGAAGGCAGTCCTAGTAGCGAGAGAGAGTGTGTAGACGGCGCCAGAGTTTCCTGAGCCCTCTTGGAGGGTTGTGGCCGTTTCTTCATCGCCTGAGCATATGTGAGCGTTTCTGTGGGACGCTTCTTCCGTTTCAGGTTGCTCAGGTTTGATGGCTTGTGGACCGCCTTCATTTTATGAAATACTGGAGGGTGGTTTGCAGTTTTGTACTCCCGAAAATTTGGGTGTGGTTTTTGGTTAGAGAACCTAGGAAGAAATGACCGTGACCCAGCAGATGAGAAAGCGGCTGGAGTGAGCCAAGTGTGAGCCTTTCTGGAAACTGGAGGTGATCCAAAGAGACTTACTGGGCTGTAAAGTTCAGGAATAAAGCAAGTTTGGGCAGAACTTTTTGGAAGTCTGATGGTTGGGGGGTTAGAGCAGGACTGCTGCTCTTTGACCTCTTTGGGGGCTACTGGTTCAGACACGTGCAGCCCCAAAGATGATTGGCCATCCAAGGAGATGGGGGCAGTCGTCTTTGGTGTGGGTGTGGGCACATGGGTTGATCCATTCGGAGGCGCTGGCCCCTTCTTTAGAATGGGAATAAGGACCTTTGCGTTGGCTTGAAGTTTGGGGTCAGCCTTGATGCATGACCATGTTCGTCAAGCTGGGAGCGCTTCTGCTGCTCCTGCAATGAGCGAACCGGTGAGACTCCTTTCAAATTAGCATTACTTTTTTAAAATAAACCGTATTGTCCAGTACTTCCTCCGTGCTGACCTTTGCGGGCAACGTCACAAAAAGTCCAGGTGACCTCTTGGTAGCTTTTTAGCGAAGTCCGCTGGCCGAAACTGTGGTTGTTAGTTCTGGAGGGAATGCGATGTTTAACGCCGCCCTTGCTTGTTCACCTGGAGAGTGTGTGGTCGAGAATCGTCCCCACAAAACAAGCCTCCTCTCCCGGAGTGCCTTGTCCCTCAGATGTGTCGCAGCCTCCTCAATTTGTGCTGTGGGCAAAGCCACTGCCTTGTGAGCAACGGCCACACCCGGAAGGGCGAGCGCAATATGCTTGTTCAGTGAGTTCAGCTCTGACTTAATGTCAGATAGAGCCGTCTGTGTTTCTACCAGAGCTTTTTCAACTATGCCCATTTGCACTGTATTGGCGTTTTTAGACGCCTTGCAACTACACTTTAGCGTGCAACGTTCCTGTTCCTTGGCGGTGGCGGGTAGCGGAACGGATAGAGCCTCGGACGAAGTGCAGCCTTTACGAAATAGGCAGCTCATGCAGATAAACGGCGCTTTTGACGAAGCCAGCAGAGTGTACTGGTCCTCCTTGAGGCCGGTACACTTGATGTGGTGCCAGTGTAGGCATGTCTGGCACTCCATATCATTTTGAACAGTCTTGCGACAGCCGAAACGACCACAGGCACTCAATACTTCTGATTCACTGATGCTGCTGGATCTTGTGCGTGTCATTGTGAAGGAAAGCGGATGTGTTAGCGTTATATAAACGGTAGGCGAAAGGAGTAGAACGAAATGCTAGGAAATAGTGGAACCGAGCAGATATCTGCACAGATAATTGGCCAAATAGATGCGTTAAACGGTACAATATAAAACGGATATAAATACGGATATAAATACTGCTTACCAGATAATTTGATACGTAACGAAATTGGTATGTTATTCGACAAAGAATAACAGTAATCGCATGTAAATTTATGATGCACAAAGCACCGAAAGGACGAAAATATGAAAAGACAATGACAGCGAGGAAATTTGAGCCAAACTTTGAGTTACCCCATACATTTCTAAATGTCAAAACAGGACATTATTCTCCCATATTCTTTCTTGAGTAGCTTATAATTCCTACCATTTTTCGATGCGTGAACATTAATTTTGCCCCGACCCAACCAATGACTATTTGTGTGAGTGAACTCAGTTCCGTTTTATCGTCCCCCATCACTGAGCGGTACCTAGTTGTTGGCTTGTACGGACACATACTTTATTCAATTTCTGGGGATTTTCCAAATTCGAGGTGAGATATTTAATTTTCATGTACGATTCAATTAGTACCGTATTGAATCCAGCTTTCACGAGCGCCTTCTCATCAACCGTTTCAAAGATAGATTATCTTCTCTGCCGTCGGATGTTGATAAAGGCATTGTTGGATCAACAGATTACACGTAATTCGTTGTGAACTTGAATCGTTACCGAACGACTGAATATCTGTAACCTTTAAAAATGATGGGTCTTCAAGGATGACCCGACATTTATTGTGTAGAGAAGATTGGGGGCCCGAAAAATGTTGGTTAGGACTAAGTTTATATCTTTGTCTGAATGCGTTTCAGCTGGTCACAACCTGTATTGTGTTGGTTGAAGTCATGGTTGTCAAACAAGAGACCAAAGTTTTAATGCCTCTTGATGCTCCTCTCCAAACCGGCACCCCGCGCTCATTACTGTCTTTGTTTGGACTAACCACAATGGAGTCTGAACCACCTAATCGTTTGCATTACGAATCAGCATTCTTATGCGCTCGGCCTCCACTTCTGCGAGCATCGCTTATTATGGAGGGTCAAATCACCTAGACTGGTACTTGAGATGTATGGCAGTATTCGGAGTTAGCCGTTACACTTCGTGCTTCATTATTGTACGTCTAGTATGCATCCTTCCAGAAACTTAAACCCAACCCGCGTTTGAAACGTGAATAGCGGCCACTACAATCCATGGACCCTTCCAAACACAGTTTCTTTTCTCATAGTTGGTTGGATTGTTCACTGACAAGTTGATTGCACGGTGTCTACTGCCCAGCGTTTTGTTTTTTACTTTGGGTGTGAAGTTGTGTACCGGACTTCCTCTGATTCTGCATTCTAGAGACAACGGCTTTTGTATCCAGTGATCTTTGCACCCGCGGACCTCAATTCCTCAGTCGATCTATCTGTTTTTCCAATAATTCTATGGTATTTACTTGTACACATAATTTTGCATCTATTTGTTATCACTACAGATTTCTGGTGTCGTCATACCCTTGACAACCTCAACATTTGGCTGACTAGGTAACAATATGCACCGCCAAGCATAGACCGTATATGGAAGACTGCACACCTACTTTAGTTTACCTAGAACTCATAGAGGACTAGTAAGTTCACAGTCGAACCATGGTGGGGGTACACAGGCGGATTCTACCGTGACCAACCGAAGCGTTTGGGTTGTATTCAGCAGAAGTAGGAAGTTGGAAGAGAAACTGACTTGATCCTCCAGAGGCTCGAGAGGTCCAAACGGTGTAATGATCTCAATCAGGTTTGAAGCGGACAAAGGCACTCACCTGGGATGTTGCACGGGTACCGTCGGGGTCAGCAGCAGTGAACTGAAGCACAATACTGGGAGACCAAATCTAGTGAACCAGACGGGCACAAAAACCTATTAAGTGGCTGGCCACTTGTCTCGCGATATGGATGGAAGCAGCAGATATATCCGATTAGCGTGCAAACACCGCATGTAAGGTTGTGACGGGACGAGACGTTACAAACAATTCGAAATAAAGAGCTTGACGAGTGGTCGATGATTCTTCTTCCAAAGTGAAGAGTGTTGAAACTTGCTGAAAAGCTTGAGACTCAAGACCGTTCACGCAACACCACCTCGCCCCAACCGATATTATTAAAAAAGCGGCGATAGCGCAGTACAATGGTGTTTAGTGACAGAGAGAAGAGTTTCGGTAAAAGTGTGACCAATGATTCTGCTGACCCACCGTTCTTTGCCAGAAGGCGCAGTAAAGAACTCTCAGTCGAAGCTAATGTATGAGCGGAAGCCACGCCTGCCTACCGAATCGTTCGGTAACGATTCAAGTTCACAACGAATTACGTGTAATCTGTTGATCCAACAATGCCCTTCTCAATATCCAGCGGCAGAGAAGATAATCTATCTTTGAAACGGTTGATGAGAAGGCGCTCGTGAAAGCTGGATTCAATACGGTACTAATTGAATCGTACATGAAAATTAAATATCTCACCTCGAATTTGGAAAATCCCCAGAAATTGAATAAAGTATGTGTCCGTACAAGCCAACAACTAGGTACCGCTCAGTGATGGGGGACGATAAAACGGAACTGAGTTCACTCACACAAATAGTCATTGGTTGGGTCGGGGCAAAATTAATGTTCACGCATCGAAAAATGGTAGGAATTATAAGCTACTCAAGAAAGAATATGGGAGAATAATGTCTTGTTTTGACATTAAGAAATGTGTGAGGTTCAGACTGAATAAGGGTAAGAGAAACGGTTACACTTTCCACCCTTCATAAACAAACAAACAGGGCACAGCAATCTTAGAAAATGAATGTAACAAACCTTAACAAAATCAATGTCGGCCCCGACTATCAGATGGTTTCCCAAGCTTGAGGAGGCGATGGGGACAACAGAGATTGACGTGCTCAGAAGGAAGATCCTTACCTTCTGTTATATTTGTAGCATCCTTATGGTACTCTGCAGACTCTTCTAATCGACAATGCGATTTGATGTCCCGTCTGATAGTGGTGCTATCTGTAGTCCTCACTGACACCTGGCGTATGTGTCCATCATCCCCAGTAAATACCTAGGTAATTATACCATACGACCAAACACCCCTGGGGGCCTATTCGTGAAGAACTACCTTGCTTACCAAAGGATCGTACGAAGACTTGAACCACTCAGGTGTAATCTGTAACCGGAGTAGATGCTCACGCCGCCATCGTCTCCAAAGCACACAAGATAAATGGTGTGCTTGTCACCAGCCCTTGGTGTAATGTTCGAACAATGTCACCTCATCTGTGACCAGGCCTACATTCGAGCGTAGCAAGAGTAAATCACTGACATGGGGCACCTGGGAATTTTTAGATCTTCGTAAACAGGCACGATTGGCCTGTCTTTGATGATTATCTAAACTTCCACCACGTAGATATTCAGTGACTCTTCATTTATTACCTATTGCTGCGCTACCGAGGATAGCACTGGTATCACTGTTTGAATAATTATTTCCAAAGTCCCGACCTAATGGCTTGCACCCGGCAGATGGAAGTTTTAATTAATTCCTTGATTTGATAACCTATCTGTCAACACACACTGGTCCAAATGCCGTAACCTTCGTTTCAGCTGCCAATCGACTCCCACAAATTTGTAATAGATGTAACTGTAAGTAGCCTGCGGTGTATCCCACCCCCCAAACACCGCATCATGACCATAAGAAGGGAGCCCGCAGACAGGGAATGGGCTACTTCTATCTGAATGGCACGATTTTGCTAACAGGCAAATATGCAGCCACAACATTTAAGCTCCTGTCTTCCTATACGTACCTTGAATGGACCGAAATAATCCATCCCGCTGTACCTTAGTGGGTAACCGTCCGTCAACACTCTCGTTGATGAAATTAACACCATCGTTTCAGAGCACGTTTTTAGCATAAACCCATTTACAGTGACAACATTCACCTGACGCTCTTTTAATGGCTGCCGTACCTTTCGAAATCCAAAACCGTCTTCTAATGCTGGCAAACACACGCGAAGCATACATGTGCCCTTCGGATTCGTTGTAGTGATGTACCGAATGACTCGCGATGGCACATTGACAGGGAATTACCATTGGGTTCGCACTGTCTCCATTCTCTGGTCAAATTCTATAGCCAACGTACAGTGCCCCGTCTATCAAAGCCGGCCGCAATCTTTCAAGTCTGTCCACCTTACGATGGTTCATAGTGGACGGCCACAGGACCCTGAGTTTCTTGGAGAAATTACGTTCCTGCATGAACTCTTTTTGTTCGGGACAAGAGGAATTAATCTCAGAGTCACGAAAGGGTCCCACTCTGATTGAAGTGCCTTGTCCAGCACACGTCACCAAGAACACGAAGCTAACAAAACGTGATAACCACGCGGTGGCCCGCAGTAACTTAGTCTAACTAGAATATCTTGGCACCAGTTGGTCCAGTATAAAATTAAAGTTAGATTTCGTGGTAACCGCGAGACTGGGTCTCATCTCGGGGTCTTCTTTTAACAAGCATGAGAAAGCTGACATCTTTGGCCATTGTTCTTCTGGACTCAACGTAAATCTCGGACCCCGCTGCCAGAGTTTCATCTCCTTGTTCAAGGCCTGTGACACTCCCCTAGACGCCATATTTGCCGGGTTTAATTCTGAAGAAACACGGCTCCACTGGTGGACAGAATTGAGGTTGTGGATGAGCATCACACGGTTGGCAACGAAGGGTGCGAAACGCGATGAAGTGTTCTGTATGCATTGCAACGATATTGTGAAGTCTGTCCAAAGTACAACATTACTTATTGGAATTCTCAACTAACGAATCAGGAATTACATCAGCTTGGGCGACACGACAACTGCTGGGAGCTCCAGTCTTGGCATCGTAACTGCTATCCTTGGGGCCACCTTAGATTTATCCGTCGGAAAACACCATTGAGTACCACTATTTGGGACAACCACCATAAGATAGCCGACTGCTTTGTAACCGAATTCTGGGCATCACGGAACATATGCAATTCGCCAAAATTTGCCGAAGGAAGTCCATGGACCATACATTTGGGCAATACCACGCTGCCCATGGGTTCGAAACCGTTCAGCCAACCTTCCCAGCACACCCGGTCATACTCCTTTATATCGGAGTCCCCACCGATGCCTTGGTGACAAAGGTCTTGAAGCGACCCGCGAGCGGGCAATAATACTGGTGCCACTATTCCCAAGGGATCGTATGACGAAGCCGCACAACTTAATATTCCTACTTTCGTATAACCAATTTGAAGAGGGTTGACGTGAAACCGGAAGCAATCGTCTGTCACTTGCTACCTCACACCCAGAGCTTGTTAGCATTCACAAATACGGAGTTCAATATTCCGGCAGTCAACAAGTTATTCATCATGGGGTGAGTGTTCAGTGGCCCCACTACAGTTAGAAACCCACGTGGCGAATCTCAACTAAAGAAGCAGCAGCATCGGATTTTGAGTCAAATGACACTAGGCATTCATCCACGTCGAAAAGGCAATTAATTATGGTCGCAGCCTTCGAAAAAACTTTTTATGCGAAACAAACAGAAAATGGGGACGATGTCGCTTCAAAGGGATGGACATTGAGCCCGGAAATCAATCAGAACCCCACCAAAGAAAACTTAGTGCATCTCGATCACGATATGGCACTCTCGTTTGCAAGAACGTCTCTTCAATGTCAGCGGAGACTGACACCGGGTACTTGAGAAAAGGCGTAAGTACCCCTAACGAACTGATATTCAAATCCGCACCCTGGAGTAAGGTTTTGTTGACGGACATACCCCGGTGTTCAGCGGCACAATCAGAGCTTATCCGTACCTTACCGGGCTTATTCAGATTAAGTACAGGATGGCGTGGCAAGTATCATTTCCGTGTTGCAATTGTAACACTCTTACTCATATAGTCGTTCCTGATATGCTCCAGTATCACAGACAAGTAGCCATGGTTTAGGTTTGAGTCTCGAATCAACCTTCGCTTTAATGCAACAGGGCGTTTCTCAGCCATCTCTTTATGGTTGTGCATCTTGTCTCCACGGCAAGCCTATCTCATAGTGACCATCCTTAACTATCACACTGCTCTCAGTCATAGTTAACGCTTGGTTGTCCTCTATAGAAAGCTCCCTGTCCTCCGAAGTGCTTCCGTCAGTGAAATCTAACTCACACCTTTTTCGGATCAAGTCATCCAAAGAGACCTGACGTGCTCCGACGAGGTTTACACAATGCCCACTCCGGGGTGTGGTACGACACGGACCTCGGATACTCCAACCAAAACTGGTCTTACTCGCATAAGGCTAACTGCTACCGACCAGTCTCTGTCCCAGTATTAAGTGTGCTTCAGGGACGTCGCATCCTATTTGACTCCCTACGCCGTTTTCAGTTAAGCTATCAAACGAAAGGTCCTTTTTATGTGCGTTCATTTATCTATCTCAGATAGTTGGACGACGTCAGCCTGCGTCAGTGGCAGCTGTTTCGCTGTACAAACTGAACCAGCTGTGATAAAATGCCCCTGATCTAAGGATTGCAACTCAAGCGACACTTTAGTGCATGGTGTTGCACGAGTTCCGTGTAGAGTACGGAACAACATCTGGCGCGGCCGTCCCTGCAAGCCGATCGCTCTTGCAATAGATTCATTGAGCAACGTAGTGTCAGACCCATTATACAGAAAGGCATACGTTGTCACCGACACTTTGGGGCCAACCAACTTCATCGAGACAAATCCCAGACATACACCGTTTTGATTGGACGTGGCACTGCACAAGGACGGCTTTGCCTCCCCCTTACTTTGTTCAGGCTTGTTCTCATGGGCCAGTGTATGATGGCGTTGACTACAACAGGTATCGCCCACCGTATTTGTACGCCACTAGATCCCGCCGCATGGTTCGCTTTCAAGCAAGTAAAACAAATTTCGATGTTCCAATGATTGACTGTTAAACCAACCAAAATCATATATATCGCGGTTGCCCTCACAAACCGGACACTGCAATTCATCCTCTCATAAGACACACCTACTCTAACGTTGTATCTCGAGTACATGACTCCAGGAGGTCCAGATGACGCTGGGTTACTGGCCATGCTTTCTACGCAAGCGGCCGATTGGCCACACTGAACTGCGCTGACTGCCGCTCTTTTCTCCACAAAATTTTGTAGGTCCATTTAGGTAGGTTCTCATCCGCACTCAGTTACGTCCTCAGCAACTTCTGCCCATCTTCCATGTAAGTGATGACAGAATCGCTCAACCACTTTAATGAGGTTGGCTGAAAAGTTTGGGTCTGCATCGCAATCTAGTCGCATCAACACCACCTGGCAGCCCCTCATCTGGCTGGCTCTTTCACATAAACCACCAACATCACCAGCGACCAATTTAGAATCCATGAAAACGTTCTTAATTACCGCCTGCATAGTACCATGTCGGCGGCAAAATTGCTGCTGCAAACTTCTCAATCTCTGCAAATCCCACCTCTTCTGGTAAGAGCGAGCAGTGCTTAATGGCCTGTATCGCCCTACCACGACAATAATGCAACAAATATGAAAACTTCGATCTCTCGTCGACCGATCTATCTGCCACGTTACCCTCAAACTTTCTGACAAAGGTAAACGTGATTCTTTGGCAATCCATCGGAACTGTCCACCTCAATTTTCGGAAGGCTGGCTACAAGAATCAAAGATCTGAGAACTCGATCTAACGACTCAAAATGGTCGTTTTGAAGAATTTTGATTAATAGAATGGGGAACGTCACCATAGACATGAGTGTACAACTGAGTCCCGTCCGAAAGGGGTAATGGTTAATGGGTTACTGCCGCAGCCTCGGGTGACAGAGAATCGCTTGATCGTCCAGTGGCAAATTTCTAGTTCAGATCAGCAGAACCAGTCTCAAAACAGCTATGATTATTAAGCCCAGTGGCAATTTCGACAACGTCTGTAGATGTCATTCTCGTAGAATGCCGGGATTCCATCGCAGGAGAGCAGTGTTACTCGCTCTCGTTGAAGAGCAACGTATCCGAGCCAAGCATTGATTGTTCCGAATATTATTGAATCACTGATGAGTAGTCGGGGATTTGGTCTATTCCAATTTGAACATCACCCACAATTGATCGCAGCTGTCGCATTCCCATATACTATCCAGTCGGCCCCTTTCGAAAAGAAGCACTAGACTCGAGTTTCGCTCTCATTAGAGCTCGTCAGTAGTGCATATCATCGCCACTGCCGGGACTTGAACCACGGACACGCTGTTCATGAGGCAGCCGTGTTTACCACTGCGCCATTGACCTCACGTTAGATACGACCGAATTATCATATGTGAACACTCAACCGCTTTCGCTTGTGGGTAATGATCAGGTCGCCCGATCGTCTCAAAATGGAGACACAGTAACTGTCCTGTTAACTCCAATCGATAACCCCACGGTTAGGACTTCCTAGACAGGTCGAAATCTCTGATCTAATTAAACCTGCTAGGCGACATTGGTTGAGCGTTCACATATCATAATTCGGTCGTGCCTAACGTGAGGTCAGTGGCGCAGTGGTAAACACGGTTGCCTCATGAACGGCCTGTCCGTGTTTCAAGTCCCGGCAGTGGTGATATTGCTGAATAGTTTACTGACGATTCAAGACCACAACGAATTGCGCGTAATCTGTTGATCCAACAATGCCTTTATCAACATCCGACGGCAGAGAAGATAATCTATCTTTGAAACGGTTGATGAGAAGGCGCTCGTGAAAGCTGGATTCAATACGGTACTAATTGAATCGTACATGAAAATTAAATATCTCACCTCGAATGTGGAAAATCCCCAGAAATTGAATAAAGTATGTGTCCGTACAAGCCAACAACTAGATACCGCTCAGTGATGGGGGACGATAAAACGGAACTGAGTTCACTCACACAAATGGTCATTGGTTGGGTCGAGACAAAATGAATGTTCACGCATCGAAAAATGGTAGGAATTATAAGCTACTCAAGAAAGAATATGGGAGAATAATGTCTTGTTCTGACTTTAAGAAATGTGTGGGGTTCAGACTGAATAAGTGTAAGAGAAACGGTTACAGCAGCTGGTGTAAGGATGAAGATTATTAATACAGCCTATTTTTAGGGACGATAATAAAACCTGGGGCTACCCTTCAACAATAATCAAACAGAGCACAGCAATCTCAGATGAGGTATGTAACAAAACTTCACAAAATCAAAGTCCATTACTAGTACTTCTGTAGTGGTCAAGATGGGTGACTGAATAGACTAAGTAATTGCGAGTGTACCTCATTGGGCTATCGGTGTCAACAAAAATGAGCGGATGAAGCAAAATAGTTATAAATTTGCAACAAGTTTCACTAATCAAAGCATATGACTCACAGGAAGAGTTCACAAGTGTTCAAGGTGACCACTACGATACTCCAAATTACCAGTCTCTGGATGTGGGGAATATTACGGAGTTGCCGTGAACCGCTGAAGCGCGATCAGGTATGTGACGACGTTCGTAGTACAACGGAACAAAAACATTGGGTGAAAGATCCGGGTAGTATCATCAAACGACTGCGGAACGAAGAGAAGAGCAGACCGATATGCACGAAATTTGTATTGTATTAAAATGTCACTTATCAATTTGAACAACCTGCAAAGGTGATACAAAAGGTTGCTGTACAAAAATGAGGCATCGCGTGTAAACAGCAATAAGAAAAATTGTACACTTTCGCAGACACCGATAAGGCCGTGTTTCTACTTTTATAGTGTGCACCTCTCCGCGTGCACTTGTCGCAGGCGTGTTAGCCGCTATGACCTCTGATGCAACGAACAGGCTTGTCACAGATAATTGAATGAATTACCACGAAAACTGTTATTCCAAGCAGACAAAACTGCTACACATCACCGCACACTTATGTGAGGCATTGAATATTACAAAGCAGTTGGTAATACCCATACAGATAAGCGAACAGATCATATAATTTAACAAGTAAAAACTGAACATGGCCAATTAAGTACTGAGAGACTGAGATGGAAAAGTATGTAAATGGAAAGAAACAGATTGTAGAAGTCCTCATACAAAGCATGTGAGAGGAATGAACGCATGACCACGGGCCCAAATGTAATAAAAACACACGACTCTCATTGGCTTTGAAACTTTGGAAACTGATAAACATTCCACATCTACGCAATATCTAACCTGTAGGCCACATTGATGTTATCGGTTGTATGGGGTCTGCTTTCATCCAACATGATGCCTACCTTGCGTCCAGCACGCATAACTTATCTCATACACGTCCTTGACATCTGTTAGTTATCCATCTGCTATATCATCGTTTCACTTCACTCATTTCTATTATGAACGGTAACAAAAGCAGTTCGTAAGGATTACGCGTCATATGTGAAATTGAACAACTGTTAGTAAACCTGGGTTGACGAAACCGTAAATATGAAATACACCTAACTTATTCACAAAGCTTCTAACATATCTGTGAATGACGACAGACTCCATGTGATACAACACAGCCACATTCGCTACGCACGAAATTAATAAAACTACAAACGCGCGCTTGCTGGAAGCACAGATTAAAACAAACGTGCACAAAATGGCGTTGGGCGATAATGCGTGCTAATAAAACGTTGCAAATATATTCCAGAAACGTTTCAGCAAGCGTCTAACTTTCAGAGTGAGCGTGGCAACTAACAGTTATTCTCATCTGATTCGCTTACTATGTGACTGACTGTTGGCCGGATTTTGACCACCACTTCGGAGTCAACCATGTGTTTGTTGGGAATGATGCCCTTCTACCTCACCCCGACCCCCAGGCCGCACTTTCACCCTCTACTGATGTCTCCGATGTGGCAGTTGTTGCGGTACTGCCATAGGTTAACCACGACCGGTAGCAACCACTAGATTTTTCTCTAAAGGTCTGCTACCCGCCGAGCCACGGTACAGCCCACTTGGGACAAAATTACTTGTGTACCCAAGTAGTCGCCATTTTCGCCGTGTAATAAGAGATCGTTTATTCAGCGTGTTTACGGACCACGAACCGTCAGTGTATGCCTTCTTACGGACCGCCGTGAAACTGTCAATACCTAATCGGTCTGCATTGAATTTCGGGGATTTTGATTATTTCAGACTGAACGCCACCTATATCCAATAACAGTTGTTGCATTCACATAAGAGTTTCAGCCGGTCCATATCATAAGTAAACACAGAACTCGAGTTCCTCTCTTACTAGAGCTCATCAGTGATGTATTTCCCCTACCGGACCGGAATGTGCACTTGGATCATCATGTTTGTAAGACCAGTGCGTCAACCACAACGCCAGTAGTCAGTCAACCATAACTATACACTCAGTTGCATCACTGTGTGAGTAGTGTTCAGATTAACCGATCTTCTCGATAGCGGGCACAGTAACTGTCCTGTTAACTTCAATCGATAACCCAGTAATCAGGAACTTCCCAGTTATTGACATACAGCAGACCTTATAGGTGGAATAAGAATATTGTGTGTCCAACTTGCTGCATGTTGTGCCGAATACGTAACTACTGTTGTGAGCGAAGATCACGGATGGCGTAAGGGTTATTTATTTAGGAAGCCTATGCATGGATTATGCGTTTCAACATTACAACAGACAAAAGCGCTCATCTGCGTACGGCACTGAGCCCAGAAAGTCACGGTTGCCGCAAACGCCAATGCTCGGTTTTTTTACTTATCAATAATCATTTCATGCGATGCCGCATTCCGATATTTCTTCCTGTGTCATTCCTGCCGCTACCTTAATGTCAGAATCTACGCTATGGCCCCACTACTGAATATCAGTGGTGTGAGTAGTATAGTACGATCGCCCCTCATCACTACACTATCATACAATCAAAACAGATTACATGACAATTTAAGAAATAATTAGCTGTATAAACCGTTCCTACTGCATGGAGACACAATTTGAAATTTCCTATATAACTGTTATTTTGGACAATTTTAATCCCATATAGTCTGCTTACATTTTTCTTACGTCAACGTCCGTCCAAAAACTACTTTCAGGTTACGAATCATGACAAAAGCCGGTCGTCAAATATAATCGACTGGTGTCAAAACCACTCGTTCTAGCTCTAGAGTTGATATTGATTGACCTGAAGGCAAATGCTCTAGGTGTAGAACTTACTCAGGCTCTTCCAAAGATGCTTCCGTTAAAGGGGTTGAAGATAAACTGGTGGTTCCTGCCAGTACATCACAAACTAAGAACTGTTCTATCCCCCTAGGCAATGTATTGACGGATTTATTCGGTAAGGTTTCTAAGCTGGAAGTTGAGATGGCCCAACTAAAAACAAGCCATGGCACATTTGAATCTCTAAAGGAGAATCTTGTCTCCCTATCTTACACCTTCAAAATACCGGAAAATCCCAAGACGGATAATATACAGAATGCAAGCATGTTTCTCAACACATTGACAACAGAAATAACCAAACCGATGCGCTGGTCAGACAATACCATCGTATTCAATGCGCGAGATAAGCTTCACTTGGATGACTTTGAAAAACTGTTCTGGTTGATTACTAATGTAGACCCAACATCATACACCTGCATTCGTCTTCGTAAAAAGACTCAAAAGATCTGCTGTCCGCCTTTGTTCAAACTCCAAAGCGAAACGATTGTGAGACAGTTTATCTAATGTCAGGACCTTATCGAATCCAAAAACTCCCGTAAACTAACAAGAATTGTGCAGGGTAGAACACCACTTGAAAGGAAATGCCAGAATCGCTTATTGCACAACACTGCCGTCTTCAAGCGTGTGGCCCAGGAAGCATTCAAACAAGGTACGATGGTGTCCAATGATAATGAATCGAGTCCAGCTGATCATGTAGCTCCGTCTTTCTACATCACGCATGAGGGTGCCAACGATCCTCTTGAAAACGCCAACGGCACCACAGAGGACAACATACTCGCTGAATTGATTAATCTGCCAGTGGACCCTGACAGTTCCAATAACTTGCCTAATGCAAGGACGGCTCCTGTCGAAGACTCATATAGCAAACGGCAGCATGTAAATAACTGTGCCTATATTAAACCAACTGCGACGTCCAGATTTCAACTTGTCTGCGCGGCAGCTGAATCAGACAAGGTAAGACTCCGCCAATTTACCA
>JTDE01002997.1:37516-61608 GCA_014338405.1 Paragonimus skrjabini miyazakii | reverse complement strand
ACGGCAAGCAAAGATCCTTAAGGTCCTATGTACAATGTGAGCTACGATTTTAGGAAGGATTTTACACATCGTACAGCAGACTGACCGGGGTATCTCCAGGTCACTACAACACCTTACTGACACTTTTCCAACACTGTCTATCATGGATTCAAACGCAGGCGATGCTCCATCAGTCATTGATGAGCTCATTATAAATACATCAGACCAAGTGATGTCACTGGGGTCACTGAATCACAAAAACTTATATTTTGGACATTTTTAAAGGTCTGAAAATGATGTCGAATGAGAAGAATGCTCTAAGTTTATTGCTTTTGACTGTACGCTCAGTAGTCAATAAGATGCATGTTTTAGGTCTTTCATCTTCTGATTTAATCCTTACGTTGTTCTAGTCACTGAAGCATGGCGCACCTCTGAGACCTCAGACACACAACTACATGTTATAAGTTATCATGTGCTCCGTAAAATTCGCCGTGTGGGACGTGGCGGTGGATGCTTAATTTATCTAAGGGAACAAGATTCTGAAACCAAACTTGATGAACCGCGTCTTCATGTGACTGACGACTCAGTGGTTGTCAGTATCAACTGAATTCTGTGAAATACTCTTAGGATGCGTCTACAGACAACTTAACGCCACTCATGACATGACTAACCGTTTCAGTGAACTGAATCATGTATCAACTTTGCCTTCATAGTAGAAAATGATTGGTGGAGATTTCAATATGCCCAAATCTCTTAGATTTCTTTCACAGCCCCCGCAAACCAAACAGAGTTTCCTGCAGGTGTTCAAATAAACGGACGGCGCCAGCATGTTTTAGCATCTACCAGACTAGATAACACTTAAGATCTCACTTTTACAGCAGGTATCTCGTCTGTTACGGTATCCGTCCTGGAACAGTTTTCGGGAAGTGATCACAATGTGGTCAACTCCTGGTTTGACCTAAAAGGTGTAAAAAGCTCGGATATCATGTGTTACTGCCAAAATGAATTCATCGATTGGAACATGTTCACCACTGTCTTAAGATCCTTGGAGTGGAACACATTCTTTCTGATCTCTGACCCTAGTACTGCAACCGAAGTCTTTAATGAACACTTAAGGTTTTGCATGAACATCTTAGCTCTGGAAAGATGGAAACGCAGCGGTGTGTGCAGTGAAAGCAAGAGTCTCACTCCAAAGAAGCAAAGTAAACTCAAAAGTCTCAAGTCACGAAACCAAAAAATACGATTTCTTTCCTATTATGCAAATGCATAAGATGCTTAACACTACAGGGTATACAAACAATATGCTCCACTTAAATGAGGAAAAGCGTGCGCTTAATCGCAATGAAAACAGCTTTGAGTTGATGCGGTTATTGGAACGCAGGAACTGTACAAGTGACTCTATTGTCTATGTAGTAACACTACAGAACATAACTACCGTAGATGATTCTGTTACAACCTATGAGGTCTTTGATCAATATTTTCTTGCCTCCTTCAACACTGAAGTAGATATATTGCTTCCACCTCTACCTGTAAATACAAATACGTTCCTAAACCATGTTTCTATTGATGCAGTAAGAAAGCAATATCAGTTAGCTACCATCAAACCTTCCTATCTTCCTGGTTCTTAAGGTATTCGCCCTGTTGCTCTCAAACACGGAGGGAAAACCTTCCTTTACTTCTGCTAAGCATTTATACACTTTCTTTAGCATTAGGCTCCTTCCCTTCCGAATAGCAAAATTCTATAATTAAGCCCTGCTAAATAAGTGACTTGAGAAGAGACAAGCAATTATCTTCCGATTAAACATAATCCAATTTGTTCTAGGGTGTTGGAAAAGATAATAAAATGTCACATGGTTAAATCTTTATCACAAAATCTTATAAACCACTCCAGCTCGGGTTCCCCAGCAAACGTTGGTGCATGACGAGCCAGCCGGAATTTTGTAACCATGTTACAAAATCTGCTGATTCAAGGAATGCTATCATTATTATTATTATACTATTGTACATGCAGAAGGCTTTTGATTGTGTGCTCCATGAGCGTCTTCCGATCAAAATGGGATTTTTCGGTATACGTTATTTATTACTCAACTGGTTTGCTTCATACCATGAAGACCGCACACAAACAGTGAAAATAGGAGATAACAGCTCAACGCCCAGGTCAGTCACCAATGAGGTTGTTCAAGGAAGCGTCCTGGGACCGTTACCCTTCCTATTGTATATAAACGATATATGTGAATTAATCAAGCAGGGTAAACTATTACCATCCGCTGATGACTTAAAACTTGTCTACATTTTTCCTCCTGGCGACCTCAATTATTGTTTAGGAAATATACGGATGGACTTTATGTCATACGAGTCTTGCTAATAAAATTTTCAGCCAATAAATCCACCATCGTTTCACACGGCTATCATATACCAAAAGACTTTATAAAGCTGGATGGTCATGGTATTTGAAATGCCAACTCAGTCCGTGACCTGGGTATAGGTTACTCAACCTCCTTCAGTTTTGCAGAACATGTACCTTCCCTAGTAGCTAAAACTAGACAAACGATTGGATACATTAAGCACTCATTCTTCCTTCCTGCAGCTCCACTTCACCCTTATAAACTGTGCATACGGCCCCAATTTGAGTACTGCACGTTCATATATAGTCACTTGCGCAAGTCTGAAAGGCCAGCTCTGAGAAGTCACCAACGTGCATTCACGAAGGGCTTAGTGGACTATCAGTCTTCTCTGAACAACAGAGAACGCTGTCAGACGGTTATACTTGATCCTCTTTGGCTACGGCGAATCAAGCTGAACCTCGCACTTGTGTATAATGTAGTTTATGGCAATAAATACACTGTCAACTTTGCCATTCGCCGATAACGTGGCTCAAATTACAACCTCAGGAACAAAGAGTTTACTTTGACAGCTCTTAAATCCCGTAAAAAACTGCATTCAAGTTTTTTCCTAGTGGAGTATTCTTATACTTGGAGCAGTAAGAATATACGTCGATTCAAACGAAGCTCAGAAACCTTCCCGGCATTAACAAACGTCATGTCCGTTTTCAAACTCTACCTGCCTGAAGACGATATCTTAGAAAACGGATCTAGTAACATCTGAGGGAAAACACTATATCGCATGATACAACGCCACGTACACTTCGAACTGAGTAAAGTTATCAGTTTCACCATTGGAGATAGTTATTTAGACTTTGAAGTTTATTAATGACTCCAGCACTATAGATCTTATACATAGATATATCCTAAATTTGCAACTGAACAAAACCATGTCTACAGTCAACACATGGTATCAATATACACCCTCCCGTTAGTAATGAACGAATTATCCTGGTACGCTCTTACATCATACTTAATGATAACCAGCTGCGTATAGCTACTGATCACTATGCAAAAGCTGTGCATCCTAAAAGTGTTGGGAAAAATATATATAGCCTAGCGTGTTCGTCTCATATGACTACCTACAAATCTCACGTTGCCACATGTGCCTTCTCCCATCCTAACAAACCACCTGGTAATCTTTCCGTGTTGTTAGACATTCTGTCCATTCTATGTATCGGCCGTGCATACCAAATCGACATCAGAATTCGAATGTAGCCATATACTAGGAAAATCTGCGAATTGATCTCATTCACGCTATCCAATAACAACTGGTTGTCAGTGGTATATTTTCTATTAACTAACACAAAATAATAAATTTCATATAAAAGGTTTTGTCAGAAAATCACACATTCCACCATTCACCATACTTCACATGATCATTTTACGTTCTTCCGTTTGTCACGAAATTTTGCTTTTGATTCCTGATTTCACGATTAAATCTAGCGCGAGAAAACATTCCATAACGTCCGGAAAATTGAAATCCCTCATTGGTTGGACAATTTGCGAGGTCTGCGAAATTCCGACGATTTTGAGGAAATAACGAAGTCCAACCCAGAAGACCATCCGTTTTTCCGCAAAAGTATGGGCTTTCCTGTCTTCCCTCATCCCCACAAACTTTTCTACATACTTTTCCGGACCTATCTACATCAAATAATGGCGAACTTCATCGATTGTTCACTTCCTCTAGCCCCAGATAACCTATTTCTGGCATGACCTTGACTAGTAGACCTGTATTTATCTTGTAAGACGAAAATTGTTGAAATTACCCAGCATTTTTTAATCGAACATTGACGATTCTGAGAACTATCTTTTTGGAAGCAAGTGTTCCAAATGCTTCTTCATAAACTGGATTTTTTCTCTTCTATTATGTCTGTGTTTTTACTTTATTCGTATAACTGGTGTACTGTACAATTGTCAATATGATATGCGTTTACGCGTATGGTGTTACAATATGTATATTGACCACGCTCATCTGAGCGCGTTCCTTACAGATGTGTTGAGAAATATACTACTATTATTATTATTATTATTATTATTATTATTAAAAAGCATTTAATTAAATAAGTTGTCAGGCGTTACATTATCCAGTACCTGCTGTTTTTCAACAGTGTTGTTAAACCCAAATTACAACACTGTTAGATTTTCTTCTCCATTACAGGGTACAGATAAATGCGGTTCAATTCAAAGAACTCTTAAGTGAGAAAACAAAATACTAGTAGCTGTTCTGTTTGGGTTAAGGACCAAAGTGCCGAGGAAAATATATTGAGGAAGATTATGTGTCGTGGAATTTCGTTCGGTTGGTTTCTAGGTCTAACATATGTGGCAATTGTAGTTTGCTACTTTGTGTTCCGGCGAGTAAGCGTACAATTCATACTACAGACGTCTCCTGCAAAACTGCATTTTCTGACTTCAAAGTGTTAAAAAATCTCTCCAAAAGTTTTAGCGTACTAAGATTATCAAGACGTGATATCTCAACAAAATGACATGCAGCAGCAATCTTTTGGTTGGTCGACCAACCTTGATCATGATCATGTCTTAACACTGACTGTGGTACAAACTTAATGCAAACCAAGTCTTCAGCTTGGTTTTTACTTCTGAGTACTTCAGAGTTTAGCTTCCCGAAGCTGTGTGTAAGGAGCTACCAAGAGCCGATTCAAGTATGTTAGTGATCCGGGCAAAGAATAACTAAGCTGCTGATTGTCTCACATGTCACTCTGAATGTTTCTTATTGAGAAGCCTCAAAACTGTCGCCTGGATAACTAAACGAAGTCGTTTCCGCAAAAGTTATCCTATTACAGAAGTGCTATATATCCCGAAATATCGTCTTGAACTGTAATGTTTATGCTGAAAAATGCCTTTCTGAAGAAGCGTTGCATTTAGACCGTTGATTGTGAATTTCGGAAACTTCATATTGGATCTTACGTGGGACTGGGATGAAAAGGCTAATACCCTAAATGTGCATAGCACAACGTCGCAACTCCTTGACCGTAACCATAAAGAGCGCCAACCAGGTGGTAGTATTAATAATTTATCGTGCTAGTTCTAAGGTTCGTAAGCGCGAGGTTTCCCCAGCCTTGTATTAACGCGGATCGGAAGTCACAGTGAGAAACCGGTGGATCTACAAAGAAACTTTATTTATTGATTTACTCACCAGTCATAGGCGGACTTCAACACAAAGATTAAGGACGCTAGGGAGTCGGACGTGTGAGAACCTTGAGCACAACCGCACAGAAACCGTCAGAGAGGACGAATATCGACGGAAATTCCAGTCGACCCTCAGAATTCAAACAAGCCTTAGATTGATTGAGCGGCGTCCCCAATGGTAATAGCTAAAACATTGTTATCCTAGTGAATGTAGCCTACAATGGTAAAGACGGCGCGGATTCATTATACAGCTACGAGTAAAACTGAGATACCTACACCAACACACTAACCTTTATGCTAGTGGTTTGTAGTAAATTTACATTCACAAGGTGATGTGAACCAGGGCGATGGTACTGGCAAGGCAACTCTCACCCGGCGGGGAGTTTAGGATTTTGGGGACGTCGAAGGTGATCTCACTGCGAATTTAATCAAGACTGGGTTCATTCAGAATTCGCTTGTGGAATTTCCGAAAGAATCATGATAGGCTTTGATTGTTGGTACTACTGATAAAACGTCTTTTGGGAAGAGGTTTGGACATATTTGTTACATTCAGAGTAAGGACGAACTAAAGCATCGTACGGCACATAACAAAGACGAAGAATGAAGAATGTGTGTTCCTGTAATAGACACATTGATAGCTTTCCGATGGTTTTGGAACTGCCGTCCAGTCCACGCGTCCAGCTGATTTTTGTGAGGTCAAACACTTGACTGCTGATATGGGTGTATAAGTGTGCACATACGCTTGTTGATGTGCATAACAGAGCTGTGTTGAGCTGTGGGAATCTCACAACGAATAACACACAGGAAATCAGTGGTTGAAGTGGAAGTTAACACGATTTGAGTTGTGCATGTGGGGGTTATTTACTGCCTTCATTCACGAAGCGTCAATGACAGTCGACTTAAAAGAGAGGAAGGGCGGTTGTGTTTGATTTCTAAATTGACATTTTGCACAGTACAAGCACATACTCGTATGCAACCAGGTCATCAAGACCTTACGTATACACATGAGCGCGTGTCAGTCATTCCTTATTGGCAAATCATGTTGAGTTATCAGAGTAAAAGAAGCTTCAACAACAACCGTTTAAACGCGCACAAAAGTCGGGTATTGTTCTTGACTAATGTAGGATCAAGCGAATCAAAGACGACCAGATGAGAATAACATAACGAGTAGACAAAGTGTATACTGTCGATCTGCGAGGTCAGCGTGTGAGTGAACGAATACCAAGGCTAAACGATAACGGAGCGGAGAGACATGCAAGCACGCAGCGGGGTCGTATGTTCGAGCGAGCGGGGTAGTTGTCGGTGTCTTTACTCGTTTAAACAAATGTTTAAGTACGTAAAAAAGTAGGAAACAAAAAGAGTACAAAAGGCACTCGTAGCTCCAACATAGTTGACAATAACGAATAGGGTCGCCACACCACCAACACAAGACTTCGACGTGTGCACTGAAAGCATTGTATTTCAGTAAACCACTCTGGTTTCTAGTGTTGGGTAATACTGCTACTTCGGTTGTTTGGTGTGCTACTGAAAGATAGACAACAACATAATTCCGTGAAAGGTCTACGTCCAAGTGTTTTTTCAACCATCCTGCGGAACTGATGTCGATCAACTGTAAATGTGGAAACTTATCAATGACTTCACTCACGTTATTTTCAAACGAAGGATTACATTGGATTAGAGAAAATCGACTTCACTTTCGTTAATTATAAATACAGTATTCTGTATCAGTTACCATTCAAAGGCGATCACTCAAGAGCCAAATATTACAGGTTAACAGCCCACGTTTTGTCTCAAAGACTCGCTATTGTTTATTCTGAGATTACCTTTAGCTGTCAACGGACCAAAAATATTGCTGTCCGTAGTCGTTCTTCGTTCAGAGACAGTGTTCTCACAACATAGTTTCATAAAAACTGGTTAGAAAAGTGCATATTATACTCCACACTGGAAGCTATTAAGATAATCTTGGTTTCATATACAATGACAATGCTTATCAACCCAATCTGATCTGCTGACTTCACTTACTGGTATACAATTACCATTCAACTTACTCAGTCTAACTATTTAGTACACTACTGATATAAAAGCTAAATAGCCCAGAAGTCTAGCTTAAGCAATTTATATATTTTTCGAATAAGTTTTTATTTAGAAACTTTGTTTTGTCTTATTAAAGTCGTACATCTGTCTGGTGAAAAGAACACTGCCCATTCCTACCGCAACATGAGATGTGAGTGAAAAATAGGTATGATTTTGTTAACCAGTGTCGTAATTTTGTTTGATAAACGAATTGGGAAGGCTGATTCAATCACAAAAATATCTTATTTATGAAAAGTACTGTTACGTTCACAGCTTACAAAAGATTCCTTCCTTTTTGTCTTCACAAAATTTGGTTAATCTTAATAGACTTAAGTTGTGCATCGGTAAATGGCCTGAATATTTTCAGCATCCTCATTTAATTGTGAATGTTTTAAGGCATAATTCTTCAACCGATTACATTCAGAGATTTAGTGTGTGCATGTTAATGACTGAATTTAATTCGCGTACCACAATTAGTAGGGTTCAAAACAAAAACAACTCCCACCTTATTCAGAAACATATTCATTTGAAATCGTTTCTGATTTCAAGCAATCGAGTAATATTTAGCACTTTTCTACATGATATATATCCACATTTCACATGAGTTATACTACGTCCACTTTGTTTCTAACGAAAACTAGGGAGTTCAACTTTTGTAACAACAAACAAATAGCATATTCACTTGAAAGAAGCTCAATACTTCTCTATGGACCTGATTAATTAAATTGTCATCAGTGTGCCCAATACGTCCATGCCGACCCATACGAACATAGAAGCGCAGCCGCTGTTCGGCCAAATGCATCCAACTTGAGGTTTTGCTATTCCAACGGATAACTGCAACGAGAGACTTCTCTCAGTCTCTTTTTCTTCCTCCAACCGACAAACGATTACAATGTAGTCACTTGTGACTGACTCTACTTAATTCCGAACATTGAACTTAGGTAACAGTTCTGCTATAATTTTCTTCTAGTCGACGCCCAAACTCCGAATATTTGGAGGAATTTTCTCTGCTAAAAAAAACCGTAGTTTACCTGACATAAATTGCTAAAGAATGTTACAAATTTATCTATTGGGAGCAAACTGTTAACTATAAATTTTGTTGGTTGCCAATCGGCCAGTTTTCAAGCTCCACGGTAAATAAGAAAAGATTACTGATGAGTAGTCGGGGATTTGGTTAATTCCAAGTTGAACATTACCCAAATTTGATCGCAGCTGTCGCATTCCCATAGACTATCCAGTCGGCCCTTTTCGAAAAAAAGCACTAGACGCGAGTTTCGCTCTCATTAGAGCTCGTCAGTAGTGCATACCATCGCCACTGCCGGGACTTGAACCACGGACACGCTGTTCATGAGGCAACCGTGTTTACCACTGCGCCATTGACCTCACGTTAGGCAGGACCGAATTATCATATCTGAACACTCAACCACTTTCGCTTGTGGGTAATGATCAGGTCGCCCGATCATCTCGAAATGGAGACACAGTAACTTTCCTGTTAACTGCAATCGATAACCCCGCGATTAGGACTTCCTAGACAGGTCGAAATCTCCGATCTAATTAAACCTGTTAGGCGATATTGGTTGAGCGTTCACATATGATAATTCGGTCGTGCCTAACGTGAGGTCAATGGCGCAGTGGTAAACACGGTTACCTCATGAACAGCGTGGCCGGAGTTCTAGTCCCGGCTCTGGCAAAGATATGTACTACGGACAAGTTATAATGAGAGCGAAACTCGAGTCTAGTGATTCTTTTCGAAAGGAGCTGACTGGAAAGTTTATGGGAATGCGACAGCTGCGATCAGTTGTGAGTGATGTTCAAATTAAAATAAGAAATGGTTTACAATAAATGTTCAAATCTGGATGTTTGAAATTTCAATAAACATTTCAATAAACGAACAAAATTAGTGTCAGAAAACGCAAATCACTACAAAGTCGTATCTTTATATCAAAATAACCTAACACTTGTTGAAACGAATTTTGGAGAGCCCGCTGACAAAGTCGTTGATCGCGCGGTCTAGACCGAATTTTTTGCAAACCACAATCAGTAACATTAGCAAACGGGCAGGTTTTTCATACGTGTGCTTCGTCTTGTCTCAATATAGTACGAGCGAGAGAAGGAAGTGTGATTTGCTAATTATCGTTTACCGACGAGCAAGTAGAATACATGAGACAGGAAAACCAAGATAACAGGAGGTCTAATGGTTTTTAGTGGTAGATTTTCACGAGTACATGCTCGTCCGATGGACTAAAACAGCATGTGTGTACGGAAGGAAATGATCAAAACTGCCACGAAAGACGGCTGTAACAACAGATGACAGTAGAGAGACAATTGTATTTCAAATATATTACCGTTTATCGCCTTAGTATAATGGTCGAGAGGAAAGTAAGAGAGGACTGACATCCTGTGTGTAGACTATGTTTTAACCAATGATATTCACCTTCGGATTGATCGTATACGTTGAAAAAATCCACCTTATATACTAGACAAGAACAATCGAATAGTATTCTAACCAGACATATGTCATAGGCTATGTTTGTAAAGAAGAGGAAAACTCAATTAAGTTGACTGGGTTATGTTTTAGATTATAGCTAAGCACCACAAGTTGGTCTACAACCATTAAAAAGAGCGGCAATATCAAAGGAAGGGCAATGTGAACACTAGATCAGAGTATAGAGTTGTGTGGACGGTTATGTTAATGATGCATGTTTATTGAAAATCCCGAAATACCGGATAAAGGACTTACAGCATGCAAAAAAGATCACTAGTGTGATACAATCGGTTAGAACAAATTTTGATGCCAAACTGTTCAGTTTTGTAGTTTCTTAGTCTAAGAGGAAAATACGCGTTAATATAGGAGCAATATTTACAGATAATAATTACTAACTTGATTATCACGAAAGAAAAATTTAAATCTTTCCGAATCGAGTGATTCCGTCTTAAGAATTTACAGGATGGCGAAAACACTAGCACGATTATAGTAATTTGTGATATATCGCCTCATTTTTGTTAAGTGGACTTGTTCAAATCTATATATTTTCAGAATATTCCAAAGTAATTCTAGAGTAGTAGACCAGATTTCAACTGTGGCAGGATAACTATGGGTCTTACGGTACCTTGAAGGAAATCAAGTCTATTGTCAAGTAAACAGATGTACTAACGAATACGAAAGTTAGTTACGTTCGGTTGTTTTGATAATCTCAGAGAAATTTCAGGAAAGAAGGCAAAAATTATTACACTGGTCTGAATAACAACAAGGAAGAGGCTTCGATTATCAGAAGAAAAAACACGGTGAACAAGTACGTTTTTCGTATATCATCATCAGACCAAACATAATACAGTAAATATGAAAATAGTTATCAAACCAGAATGGGACCCAATACGGAGTGAGTCCGTGACATAGTTACTATGGTGCCGCGTCACTTGTTCGTGTGAACTAAGTTAGCTATCAATAATAAGGACTCCACATCACTGCTGTCACTGATGATACACAAACTGTCACCTACTTACTGTTTGTAGGATACATATAGTTAGTTTGAATTCCGCAGTCAAGCCGATCTACCGCACCAAACGTGTCCATATCAGAGGTGTGAAATGTTCTATTCTAGCCACCACAGTGACTTTCGGAATCCGGCTGCAAAAATCTAACATATACATGCAAAACTTGTTTGTTCAAGCATTGAATTTGCCACTGTCTGCCGTCGACGAAACAACTCACGCGTCATCATTGTAACCCTGTCCGTAGTCACCGAATGACACGGGTTCACACTGTATTAAGTTTAACTCAACTCTGGCATGACAACTATTTCCACGATTATTGTGTTATATTTGGTCTTCATATAGATTGACATTCACTCACAATTGAACTCAGCTATCGCATTTCCATAGACTTTCCAATCGACCCCTTTCAAAAAGAAGCACTAGACTCCAGTTTCGCTCGCATTGGAGCTAGTCAGTAGTGCATATCCTTGCCAGTGCCGGGACTAGAACTCCGGCCACACTTTCATGAGGCAACTGTGTTTGCCACTGCGCCATTGACCATACATTAGACACGACTCATCAGTAAACAAAATGCTGCTCAACAAGTAAATAGTTTCAGTGATTTCAACTTGGAGAGAAGAAGAGTCAAGTGGTTAACGACTTAACAGACAGTAACTGTGCTTCCTCTCGAGGCGATCGGGCAACCTGATAATTACTCACAAGCGAAAGCGATTGAGCGCTCGCATATGCTAATTCGGTCGTACCTAATGTGAGATCAATGGCGCAGTGGCCAACACCGTTGCTTCTTGAAGGCGTGACCGGAGTTCTAACCTCGACCATGACAAGGATATGCACTACTGATAAGCTCTAATGAGAGGGAAACTGGAGTCGAAAGGGGTCGACTGGAAAGTCTATGGGAATGCGACAGCTGCGATCAATTGTGAGTGATCTTCAATCTACATGAAAACCCAAATCCTCTACTACTCATCAGTTATATTTGGTCTGTTGTTTGCCGCGTTTTAACCTAGGATAAAACCTCTAAGTATATCTGAATAGTTTGTAATATCTTTCTAACATGTAAAACTCCGAAGCAGACAACTCCTCTTAGTTGACCCAGAGAATAGGAGAGGGAATTAGTTAGGAAAGCCAGCTGGTCTAGAAGTTTCTCTGTTTAATTTACAGGCAAACCGTACTTTATCTTTTACTGTTGACTGCCTTTTAAAGTGAGAAACAATACGATTTTCTGAAGCTAACCAAAAATTAACAGTGAAAGTACAAAAATTGGTGGGTTTCTTAATTACCGTTTTCATTTCACTGACGAATAGATTGAAAGCACACCCCATGAATAAATAATCAGGTATTCACCAGAAAATGCGCATTCTGTTTTCAAGTTTGTGAAATGCAATCTCACTTCTGGGAGAAAAATGGGCGCGCACTAGATTCTCTCAGTCAGCGCATTTATACAGTCATTTGAAATGGGGATTCATCGTTATGGTAAACACCTACTGAAAAATGAAAACATAGTTCGCATGAAAAAACAATTGCAGAGTAAAACTTCGTGAGTTTATTCAACAATGGTTGCATTTTGCCTTGAGTAAATCGGTCATTTGCGTCAAGCAGGCCATTATTTTATATAAACGGTGTCATGGTTTTTTGGTACCAGTGAACGATAAATGCTTTCTCAGAGTTACAATAACTTTCAGCGACATCACTTGAATGGTATTCATTTGAAAAATATTTTCATTAATATTGTGAATGGAGTTTCTTGTACTGCTATTTTCAATAGAACACAAGGACGGAGAATTATTGACCAGCCGGTTGATACAGTTGCTTATACTCTACTCCATTTTTTCATCCGACTATCTGGACAGCCCCTCTGAACCGTCAACTTTGTAAGAACCCCAAGCTCCTCCACTTCATGTGTCCAACTGTACCAATGAATGATTCGCGACTGTGAAGCATAACTCACTTGAAAAAGTTCCTTTTGAGAACCCACCTCTGTTCCTGAGCATAATAAAGCTAGGGATCAATTTCCTTCAGTTAGGTATTCGGGAATAACGCTGAGCAACAACACAATATTGCGATTTCACGTAATCACTGTTCTCACCGAATTCAGTATGCTCCACTTGTAAGTCCATTGCTTAAAATAATATAGTGAGGAATTGCGATCGTAATATACTACCCACGCGATTGTTATTCAGTAGTTGTACCAGGGCATATATTTTGACATCGAAGTAGCCGCAGGAACAATGCAGGAAGAAACATCGGAATGCAGCGTCGCACAAAATGGTCCTTGTTGCGTAAAGTAACTGAGAATTGGCGTCTGTGACAACCGAGACGGTCTGAACCGAGTGTCGTATGCAAATGAGTGTTTTTGTTTGTGGTCCTGTTTAAGCGCTTAACCCATGTGTTACTTTCTTGAATGAATAACCTTTGTGCCATTCACGTTCTTGGCTCACAACAATAGTATCACCAGCCGCATCTTCTAGTAGGCTTGTTCATTACTGTAGTGTTGTTCTCCACTAAATTTGCTGTTTGCCGGTTATTTTCTCTGGTTTCTTGTCACGTTATAAAAGCATTCTTATTAAACATTTCGTAGTTTTCACTGTTTTTCTAAACTTTTTGCAATATGCAAAACGACTGCAATGACCATTACTTCTGATGTAATCAATCGTTTATTTCTGGAGCTGTCTAATTATTCCTCTACATTCTTCAATTGGTTTCGCTACAAGGTTTCATTCATACACACTCGCTCTCACTCGCTTTCTAACATTCTTTAATCAGTCCAACTTCTGTACAAACCTTGTAATCTTATTGCTGAAGTAACCATGACACCGATTCAGTGGTCATTTTGCAATGCTATCACTTCTGGCTGCTCGCAACATTTTTGATGGTGGCCATTATTATTATCATCATCAGCATTATTATTGTTTGGTTCAATCTCATTTCATTGAATGTTGTATTTCTCAAATAACTGTAATTGTTATATTCATAACGTAGCCGTTCGGTACATTTATTTCCATCTGAATTGTTTTCATTTTCATTTCGAGCGTTTCTGGTCCAAATGTTTATTTGTTGGTCAACTGCATGAACTTTTTCGTTTCCAGAATGTGTGAGAAACTTTCAAGAATTGAAATGGTATTTTAAAAGAAGCATAAAGTGATTACAAGAGAAATATCTATTTTTTAAATAAACACCGGAACAAACAAAATTGCAGATGAGAATGAATTATTCTGAATCTAAGGCAAAACAATAAATACAGCAAATGTCTAAAAACATATCAATCGTCAAAAACAATATGCAGGCTGAACATATCGACGAGAGTGAATTGCGTGTGACTGAACAGTACTCAAAAAGAGTTTCACTACGTCAAAAACTACTCACTTTTAAGTCTGAAAGTTGAATTCAGTAGGGTTTGCAACTTTGTTTTTCTCATCCAAAGCACACATTTTGTTATCTGAATTGTAGTTTTCCGACAGCAAAGCAATTCGTCTGTGAAGGCCGATCTTTTCGCATTTCACAACCCGGTCCAACTTATTCGTTAGTGTGATAGCAGTTTATCGCAATGTTATTTGTAGTTACTAAATATATCAGTTAATCATGTTCACTTCTTTGGGTTTGTGCCCAATATGCACATTCTGAAGGCACTACTGGATTTCGCTGTATCTTACGACGAAACAAAACTCAGTAGCTTATGATCGGAAGCTTCAGATCAGCGGCTACGAGCGACTTCACTTGCATGCAGAATAATCTCACCGTATCAGGGATGATTGTTATTGTCGGAATACCCTTATTTTCGAAGACAACTTGGCTAACCACAGTGGAAACATGAGCAGAATTGTTATCCGGGCTTCTGAGTTACCGAAGACTCGACGACAAATAGTGGCTGGGCCGTATGACCTACATGTGGGAATCGTGATGCATCACGATTAGTAAACAGATCTGAGACATTGCAGAGACGGAAGTTACGATATCAAATCAAAATGCACACCAGTACTGTGCCAACCCTAAACATCCGATTGTGAAATATAAGCCTAAACACAACATCATTGAAAGAACAAAATTGTGGCTCGCTGCGATTTGCCATGACACGTCACAAAACGCTTGTCAAGAATAAACATATAGTAGGTACCGCAAACCGACCAAATGAAGCAACATTATCGAAAAGGTCTAAACATAAAAAATTAGCACCTGGCTTAAAATTAATTATGCTCAACGCTAGTCCAGCTACAGCGACAATAAAAGTAATTCCATGAATATGTTTGCTAAATAAAATATCGTATATCGGTTGGTCGGCGAGGACAAAAAGCAGACCGACACCTAGCTTGCACATATCCGACTTGATCGAGTCGTGTTTGTGTTTTTACGGAGGTAGAGGATTTCGTTGACATCAACTAATTACTTATACTCATACACCATACCGGCTTTCAGAAAACGCATCTTTTCTGAAGAATCTTTAAATCCGACCTTGCTTTATATTAGACCTTGCCACCTGAATGTATCCATGTCGCGACCTTACTGGATAATTAACTGATAATTCGTTTGAAGATATTTAAATTATTTGGCCAATTTCTCTCTATTTACAATCATTGGGCATAGTTTTGAAGGAGCCTGAAGGAATATGTGACTGCTTAGTACACTAATCGTGTTTACTCTCAAAACTATCAGTATACGATTTACTGTGTGTATTAGGTTGATAACTTAGACTCAGCTTGTTATGAACATGCCAGTTATAGTTTATTTTTAGATTAGTTTTCTCGTTTTTCTCAGACTCTTATCATGTAATCTTCACTTTCTCGTTTTGTACCTATTGGATAGACGTTCAATGTGATTTGCAACTGCACTGACTAACTTGGTAGCAATGAAATATCTATAGGGTAACAAATAGCTCATCTAACCAAAACCATTGACATTGTTTTGAGGAACGTCTTAACAAGTTAGATGTGAATAACGCCACTAGAACGTACTGATCGTTCTCGAAACGTGGGCAAAGATAACTAATCTAAAGCCGAGATATGTACAAAAGTGCTATAGAAAATTTTTGAATCAGCTTGCTGGACATAACACAGTAAACTAGTATCTTTTGCACAACTGTATTAGCATATTTAAGAAAAGCCCGTAAATAGATCCCACGGAGGACTGTTTAATGGCGTTCTCGCGAATGTCATAAAACGTGCCAAATAGTGCTCAATATTACATCGTTGTTCACAAATTCCTACTCACGTTGGTAAAATACAAAATCGAATGAATAACAGTTGATTTCTTACGAAGAACTTAGTATTGACCTGAACAACAGGTACACGTTTTTGTAAATAACTTTTGAGGGAACTTGTCAATGTGAGCGGTAAATGGTATGAGTCGTCAGTTATACTCGTCTTTTAATTAGGCCCACTTTTATACTGACCCCTTACCACCGAATTGTATATGATTATTTCAACTTCCAGGATTCTCAGTGGTTTATCTCCCACTTTTCTTATTATCTCCGTTGAGAGTTACTCAGTCCTAGTTCGTAGTTATTATTATATACAGTATAGTTAACTCGGCGTCGAGAGGTTACTGCGTACGGCGCTCTTCGTTTTTGTCGCAGTCTTCCAGATCCTTGATCCCCTGCACATACATTCCACTATACCTTAAATTTTGCCTTAGAGCCATCGGAAAGTTGATACAGTTTGTCTCTTACTTCACTGTGTGTACTTGCTTAGTGATCGTTTGCCAAACGTCTTTCTTTTGTGTGGTCCCTGAAAGTCCCTTAAACATCAACAAAACTACTGGCAGTCACGGGTTTCTGACAATCTTCACTTTAACATTCTACTTTGTTTGTACCTGTCAATATCGCTTTCTCGGGTACCGGTTACAACTCACCTACACCTATCCATTCTTTGGTTGTCAGGTTGTTTCGTTAGGCTAGATCATCCGTCTTTGGGTGATAAAGATTTATTAGAACTTGCCTGACAGCCACTTATTTGCGGCGTGTTTAGAAAATCGCACTTCTGAAACCTGAATTTTAATCCGCTAGGTGTCTTGTCATACTATGTCTCAGCGCGGCCACTTCCGATATCCTGGCGTCTGGTGTGGGGGTACCGGTTGCTTCGACACAACGGAGAGTATGGTCCGGATTAACGATCGTGTATCTGATACCTCTTTTATGTTCGCGGAAATACCATGATTCATATTAAATACGGATGTGTAATCTCTATTAGCAAAGTGGCTGTGTTGAATATCGCTTGCTCTGGTAGATTTTTAGCAATAACTAATAAAATTTACATACCATAAAGTAAGAATCTAAAACAAATTTAATCTACAACCGTTACAATTTCTACTCCAAAATATCACGTCCTATGCAGCAGACAATATTCGTCACTTAACAACAGGCGATTAACTTTCAAAACAATTAGAACATGACTGGTCTCAGATTTCGGGTTTCCGATTAGAATAAGACGCTGAAGTAAGTCCTTTAATTTTACTGACTGTTTCTTCCAATAAAAAATTTACAGTCCTTCGATCTTGTGGCTGACATTTAACTAATGGTCATATAACCCGCCCCATAAAAAAGAAACAATAAATCGAGAAACATTTCTGAGAAAGCTGTTAGCTTTGTTGGCTTCATTCCATTCAACTCATTATTCGCTTTTACTTTCCCAGCAACATTATCTGTGTTCTACTAGTTTTAAGATTTTGCTGACAATATCGTTGACTTACACTGCTTGACTGAGAACCGTTGGAATATGTGATTTGCTGGCATCCATGGATATAGTAAACCCTTTACTCTCAGTAATGCTTAAGACAGAGTGTTCTCTATCCGTCTTGTCCAGTCTTCCTTATTATTACAACAAGATTATGGTTAATTCGTCTACAGGTAGATAGAATTAAATCTATGTGACACAGAAGTAATCTGATCGATACTGTCGAATTGCTCATTGAGTCGTCTTAGATCGTCAAATGTCTATCAGCAGACGATTTTGATTCTAACTATCCTTTATTATGGCTCTGATATAGCTCTGAAGCATTAAGGAAGATTCCTACGCGACAAACCAGGGGCAGCTTTGCACTAAGAAAACCGGTACAATGTGTTTCACAGCTAAAATGATTTTCTGTACTTCTGCGCTCCCTAAGCAGATTAACGCGGTCACTGTACTTTGAAGTATACCTGAAAGCTTCTGCTCTCATATCGTGAACGTTATCAATGTTCAGCCAGACTTTAGGCATTTCTCCGCCACCAGTCTGATTGAACTCAAATCGTCCAATTCTGACACAACGTCCCGATCGTAAATGGATATCTGATATTCTCCTAGGATTCTGGAGTAAAACAAACATGAATTGGTGTTTAAAAAGAACCCCATGAAATTTGCTGAACCAAAGAATCGTTTGACAAACATTCTGTTTTCGGCTATTTATCATCGGGCCAATCACATAACATTTTATACCATCATGGTGATCAAGCGAGAAAAATCAAAAGAAATTTGTCTTATAAGTACGCAAAACGGTTGTGAATAGGAGGTCGATTAAGAAATCAAACTGACCTCCAAAAGTGTCAAGTGAGTAACAGGGGGCCATGGTAACCGTACGACTTGAACAAATTTCTTGTGACCGCACAACTGTGGATTGCGCGACCGAATTCCGATCGATTCCGAGGTGGCCAGAATATGAAGTTTGACTCATTTAGATCGACAACTGGGCAAGCAGTAAATGGACTGGAAAACCACTTCCGGTGAGAATTGGTACCTTGAGTCAACGAGGTGTGCTAGAATTGCACTCAAAATAGACTTCGCCTCGCCCTTACTCAGTCGTGCGGGGTAGTGCTCACGTATTCTCTGAGAGAGGCGCCTGGTTGAGCGACCGACGTAACCTGCTCCAAAAGAGCCTGTAAGAGAGTAAACATAAACTGAGTTCCTACATTTTGGCTGCGTATCCTTGAATTGCACTTGGACTACCGGGTTGGATCTGAACCACATTCGTATTTGTGCCACCCGTAGGTCTTTTCAATTGCGTTACTTATTCAACGGGTCACCAGTTTAACCAACTCGCCGTTGTAATTCAGCGTCAAGTAAAACAGCTGCTTTTCCGCATATAGGAGCTTAAATTTCAGTGCTGTCAATTTCACGTGTCTAGCCACAAAGTTTACAGGATAGGCGTTCTCTGCGAATATCCGCCGTAAAAACACCATCTCTACTTCAGTAATGTCATCAGTGCATACCCTCGTAGCTCTGTATGTTGAACTACGAAAGAAGTTTTTCTTCTGTCTGAAGAGTAAGTAACTGAAAAAGTGAGTATACTGGCCGTCCCTTTCCTGTGAATGCTTTTTTGGACTGAACCGTCTGCACGAAGATTCAATGCTACATCCGGGAGAGATATTCGTCCTAAGTTTAAAGTTGAGATTAAGGTGTTTTGTGTTCATCTCAACAAGTAGGCTATCCAAATCCAGTTTCGTTAACTACCCAGATGATATCGTCCATGTACTTCTTGTAGAAGGTGGTATTTTCAATACACCCACGAAGCGTAGTTCATTCTAGCATTACCAAGAAGATATCTGTCAACAGTAGGCCTAACGGTGACCCCATCGCAACGTCGTCCTTCTGACGGTACCTTTTCTCATCCATTTGAAGTTGTGCATCCTGCGTGCACGTTAATATCAGCTGCTTAAGCATGTCTCGGGTTAAGTTCATACTGAAACCTTCGGAACGAATATACCCACTGAGATAGTCAATGGTTTATACAAGTGGTACATTCGTGAACAGAAGACACATATAGAGGGAAAACACCATGTTTTCCACATTCGGCGATCGAATGCAGTTGGCTGACTCAAACGTATCTTTCAGCAAATGCACTGCGATTTCCTTTTGGGCGGGTTCTAGCAACTCTGTCAGCTACTGCGCCATCGAATGATATGGAGAATTCCACATATCAAGAGTCGGGCGTAATGGCCATCCTTCCTTGTGAACCTCCGGTAAACTATACAGTCTGGGTATTATGGTTTCATGTGGTTGAAATCGTTCAAATGTCGCGGAATCTACCAAACCCCGTTGCTTCAGGTTCCGTACAGTTCTAGAGATGCTTTTCTCGATCGTAACGGTCCTATCTTTTTTATTAAGAGGTTGTTGAATTTAGGCGAATCACTCAGGATATCAGTCATTTTTTGCAGGTAAGTCGATCTGTCCATCAAAACAATTCCCGCACACTTGTCGGGCTTCAACAACAGAATATCGTTATCTTTTCTCAAATCGTTTAGTTCTTGGATATACCGTTTCGTCAGAATACAGCTTACGTGCGGTCTAGCGTTGAGTTTCTGATAGAACACGTTAACTAAGGTGGCTTCGAAGTGTTCTGCATTGAGTTCTGATGGCGGAACCTGTGATTCGAACTGACTGTAAAAATTCTCAAATTGGACCTCTAAATCAAGCTGCCTCGTCTTATTTCTGGGACAGCAAAACCTAGGACCAAGTGATAAAACTTCTAGCAACCATTTCGATGGGAGCATTGTAGTAAAACTGTGAACATACCTCTCCGGATTTTTCGGAAACTCTGACACCATATTTGCAGAATTCAAGCAGCTTTTCAATTTTTCAGACTTTAAACTTGTGTTGAATATGTTCGTTGAAGCGGACATGCTCTTCAGTCGTAAATGATTCCACCGCTGTGACTTGTTGGTTTAAATTTTGCGTCGGCTCATCGATTTTTGCAGAAGTTGTTTCCAGTTCATTCAGTGCATGCCATTTCAGCGCGCCTCCCGTTGGATGAATGAAATTTCGCCGAAAAACCTTCCAAAGTATCTTGGGTATTTTCTCGCAGTAACACATCCAGTAAAAAAGCGAATATGAACTTCCGCCAGCTCAAGTTTCGTGTTATATTTCAAATAACCGTTCAGCTGTCTAATTATGGCGAAATCTTTGGATTGTTTCGACGATTCGAACAGCTCCATGAGTTCATTAGAAGTAAAAGGTGTTTTGGTAAACAGTCTGTTTTTGATTATTCATTATCGGGTCAACCACATGACATTTTGCATGATATTGGTTGTCAAGCGAGCAAAATCAAAAGTAATTAATCGCATGATTACGTCATGCGTTTGTGGACTGAAGGGCAATTAGGTGAAAAATTGACTGTTCACCAAACCATCTTCTACTTGTGATAATCTGGTTTCTCAGTTAATTCTTCTATCGTCGTACCTGTCAACTTTGACGATTCGGCCGAAGGTTTTAGCCCGTGATTTTTCACCCGCAAATGCAAAATGGACAGTGTTTAACTGTTACGACTTAACAATGCTCTAGTAACTTACAGACAAACAGAAATAGCTGAAGTGAAAACTGAATTTGATCAAAGAAATGTAGGTATTATTCGGCCATCAATGGAAGGCCAAAAGCAAATGGTCACATGCCACAACTCTGGCAATCCGTATATGCAGCCGTAGATGCACAAAGCAACTGCTCAACCACAAATAATTACCACAAACTGAATGTGAAAAGTTACCTCACCAGTCCATTTCATAATTTAATCAGAACAACTAAAATACGTCCCGTTTGGGGCATGCCAAAAAAGCAAGATGGTCGCACAACACCCTCAAGGCTACAGGAACAATAAGTATGACTGACCGTTCGTTTTAGTTGCAAAATTACTAGGGACTTTCATACAAAAGTATTAAGTAGAAAACTGAGCACCAGAAATCTTTCAGGAGAAGTTTCCAACAAATCCGGCAACCGTGCGATACAGCAACATCGAATTCAGACCCAGCAAATTTTACTGAGTTCACCTACAGTGGCCCAATATTTTCCCAAACAACCAAATGAAAGTACCAGACGTCGATCTACAAGTTACGGGAAATATCTTATTGCAATTTACCAGCGTTTGGATGGCGCATGTATTCAGGACTACTTTAGGCTGTAACCGTCCGGATTGTTGGAGTGCATGGGGAAACTTGAAGCCTAAAACGACGTAATCGTCTTTTTTCAAGATAAACGACAATCATGACCAATAGCCGTCGGTGCTGTTTCGGCTCGTCACGGTACCGAACATATCAATCAAGTTGACAGAGCGTGTGCTCAATATTGCCGAAATGCACTTTCTCGAATTCAAGGTTGGAATCGATAAAGATCGACGAGACATGCGGATTTCTATCCGTGTTAAGCGTGAAGACGCCCAAATACTCTGTGGTGGTACACAAGTTACTTGCGAGACTATTCTTGTTTTGTTCCACATTTGTTCATTATAATTCATCCGTCTTTTATGACCTCAGCAGCAAACGGCTGAGTATATTCTGTAGTGAATGAGACGGTCCAAAGTTATCTCACGCCATATATCGTGCATTGCTCGATGCCGCGTCGTTCATACCACCAGGCCGTAAGCGTTCAGTCACGGGCGCGTCAGACGTTGGAATAGGAGGTTCTGTTGGGGCTGGACGGTCTTTGGGTTGTGCGTATTCCCAGATGTTGAACAACGTGGAGAAGTAATGATCTTAGATTAAGATAGGACCTATTCAGAGTGATGTGTGCGATTCGGACACTGCAAAAATGGTCCAAATGATCTCAGTTTTAAATTGTTACTGACCATCGGGCTTCAAAATTTATTTTAAGTCTGGTTAAATCAGTCTCCGAACCAGAGGTTAAGAAGTTTTAACGGAAGCACGCTGTGCTTTACATTGTGTCTATAAATTTGTTCATGTACCAAGCAATCAAATTCCACTGTTTCTGTTTTTACGTATGTGCATCTTAATGTAGCGACCTGGAGACTTCACTGGCCTACCTGCGGTATGATGTGTAAAATAGTTCCAAAACTCATAGTTTTATATTGTAACTAGGCTATTAAGAAAGTCTGCATGATGCATGTTGTCCGATTAGATGTTTGCATGACGTGACTGCGGCGCGATCCCGAACGCACACGTGTGTCACAACTCTTCCGGTTTAATCGCTCGTCGACGGCCGGTCTCTAGCCTCTCTAGCTAATTTATGTGTCAGTGCCATTTCTATTGCTATAAGAGACCCTTTGTATATTTCGAGTAATAAATATTCGGTCTCCATTCTCAACGGCTTTTTTCTATTTCGCGTCTGGTAAACTCGTATCTGGGGAAAACGACTTAGTGCGCTGTGGACTAAATTGGTGAACCCGAGTTGTAATCAACTTTCTTCCAGAATTTTTGCTTCCGTTCACTATTAATTGATGAGCCCGCTCGGACAATTTTTTCCCCATAGGTATACCTTTTGTATAACTGCGAGTTACCATTTTTTTGTATATTTCATATATACTCGTTTTTGAATCGATTCATTATCCATTCTGCTGTAATGGATACTTAACCATACGTTTGGCCAGACGCTTTGGTCAGTGCACTAGCCATACCATTTGCACAATTTCGAGAGAACAATCCTAAATCGTGGTTTGCTCAGTAAGAAGCCACGTTCGCGCTAAGGCAAATTATTTCAGAGCTAATCCGTTTCCACCACGTAGTCGCGGCTTTGCCACCTCACGTCATTGACGAGGTGGACGATACTTTGGAGTTACCAACTCCACGACACTGTACGAGCAACTCAAACCAGCCGTAATTAAGCGTGTTGGTTTATCAGACCGCCAACGTATTTCTCAGCTTCTGAGTGCGACTGAGTTCGGTAACCGTAAACCATCTCAGCTCTTTCGAAAAATGCAACGGTTAGCAGGCACGACACAAGTAGAAGAGGCTCTGATTAAAGAGATGTGGCTCCGGCGTTTGTCTAAGGATATGCTAAGCATCCTTAACGCAAACCCCTTAGCAACGTTGTCCACTTTAGCCGACACAGCCGATCGGATTGGGGAAACATACGGCACCACTGTTTCCCAACTCGCTTCGAGTAGTCAGGGCGCGATTGCCACTTTGACTGCTCAAGTAGCTAGCCTAACTCAGCAATTTCAGGCTTTATCGACGCAGCGTTCGAGGTCACGCTCGATTACACCCACTCGACGACACAATAGCCGCTCAGGGTCGCGTGAACCTCATCAAATGCCATCGAACGCCAACCCCGATCACTGCTGGTATCACCAGCAATTTGGCAAGAACACCCGACAATGCCGACAGCCTTGCAC